>PVIC010001696.1:0-87287 GCA_004025085.1 Thryonomys swinderianus | reverse complement strand
AAAAAAAAAAAAAAAAAAAAAAAAAAAAAAGTGGTACCCAATAATACCCAAAGAACTAAAAGCAAGGTCTCAAAAAGAAAAATACACACCTATATCGAGGGAGCAAGGAAAAGCAACGGAGGGGAAGAAAAAAATTTGAGGCTAAAAAGGCAAAAAGGGACGCAAAGCTTATCTATGTAGGGAAGTGGGGGTTGGAGGGACAGCAGGGGAATGGGAAAAAATAAGAATCAAGATTTATTATGTCCAAGTACAAATTCTCAATGATGAGTGTGATAATAATGTATACCTAAAAAGGTACCAATAAACTTAGTAAAGAAACAAAAGATAAAAAATAGTAACGTTATTCACAGTGGCCAAAAGGTAAACTCAAGAGTCCATCAATAAGCGAATACACAAAAAGCGATATACACATAGAATGGAATACAGTCTGGAAAAGGAGGGTGAGAGTTGATGCTTGCTACAACACGGATGAACCTGGCAGTCACTATGACAGGAAGAACTAAGCGGTCACAAAAAAGATAGGTTGAAATCACTTGGATGATGTACCTGGAGCAGTCTGTTCAGGAACAGAAAATAAAATGTCGGTTGCCAGGTATCCAGGAGGAGGGAGAGGAGAAAAAGGCAGTTGCTATTTAGTAGGCTTAGTTTCAATCTTGCAAGATGAAAAAGTCTAGAGATTGTTGCATAATGAAGTGCATGTATTGAATACGACTGAACTTAAAAATGGTAAGGTAAATTTTATATTACGTGTCTTTCGCCACAATTTAAAAAAGTAGTACACAGAACTGAACAGAGTCCTGCAGCTGTTTTAAAACTAGTGCGGGATATGCAGGGTTATGGTTTTACCCTCATTGCCAAACTCCAACATTTCTAGAAATGCAGCCTCAGACCGAGCCCTTACCCTTTTTAGCAGCAAACAGCACTTTTAAGGCATATTACATGTGTGGTCTAGTAAGGCTCCTGAGTTCCTCTTCACATGAATTTCTGCCAAACCACCCTGAAATTGTGTAGCTGACTTCCCTAGTTTTTAATCTGGCTTTTCAGTGCACAAAGTAATCATCTTTTAGAGAACAAACTTTCGCTTCATAATCACTCTAAATTTCCTATGCATTACCTTTTCTTTCAAACTAAAAAGGGAAGCTTTGGTATTGCTCTGAAATCCATTCTAATTGGTACTGATACAAATCTGTATGTCAGTGAACCTACATTAAGAGTAATCTCTAAAGGTTTGCAAATTTGTATTGTGCTGATAATTCTGTGCTGATGCTAACATTATTATTATTTTTTTTTTACCCAGCCTTCAAAACTCTCAGCGTAAAACAGTAAAAATAACTATTTACCTTTCAAATGAAAACTTAAACTTTCTGATCATTTACTTTCAGAGTTCTTCATAACTTCTAACTTGGAGCAAGCCATCAGGAAAGAAACTACTGGCTTGAGAACACAAATGTCAAACACAGACGTGGTCTTGTAATTTATTGAGGACCATTAACCTGAACGTGAAATGCTGTGATTCCAAGTCCTGTGGGCTTCGTGTCCTGGGCAGGTGGAATCACTTTTCCTTGATTCTCACATTAACATTTGTTCTGAAATCATCTTAGATAACTAAATATATTTAACTAGCCTTTTCTCAAGTTCTAACCACAATTTTTTTTTTAATCTGGAAGCAGGTTTGGCATTACATTTGTTTGGAAAAGACAAGTCAAGTGAGATGAAAAGGTGCTCCTACAGGGCACTGGATTGTGGTACTTTCCAAACACTACCTGTTTCTGGAAGTATGATTTCTATTGCCTTTTAGGAGATGAAAAGGCTTGTAAGAGCTCAGTCACACTTAACAATTATAGAAAATTGTTGGTTGCATTTAAATTGCTCAACTGTACAAACGGACCAGTTGAGTGAAAAAGCACACTGTGATCCCAGGCTTTCTATGGGCCAAGTTACTCAGGTGTCGTTCACAAAGTGAACACCAGCGCTGAGCAAAGAGAGCAGGTGAATCACTTCCAGTTGTTCTGAGAATGGCAATTTAGCAGCACCTTACACCCAGGATTTTCCTTTTTCAGAAAATACTCAACTACATGAAAAATGTACATCTTGTAAATGGGATACCCCCCCCCCCCAACCTGCAGCTCCAGTGGAACTGTGAAAGGCTGCAAATATTTATTCTTAACTCAAGAAATAAAGTGCAGATCTTGGTCCCATAGTTCCTGGATCATGCATCTTGGGTTTCTGGTAACTTCTGTGATTGGTTTGTTAAAGGAGCTATGCACAAATGATTGTGATAGTGACTAGAAAACAGCATTAAGGCAGATGGGCAAATTTATAAATATTTGAGCTCATGGCAAAATCAAAACAATGTTTAAAATGAGCTCATAGAAAATCACTATTGATAACAACAAATTCATGGTTTTGGTTTCAAAAAATTATTTTGGATTTCTTGTGTATATAAAACAAAGTTTTGAAAAAAAAAAACTGTGGCTGGATGTACTCAATTTATTCCTCAATAAATAAACTCCTGGCTTGGGGTTGCTGTGAGAGCTATAATTTGAAGCCTATTATTGTCTATTTTGTAGCCCATAGATTTTTTTCATGCAGAACTTCTTCTAATGTGGAAGAATGAGAACTCACAGGAATGGTTGTGCATTGAGACGCCATGCTTCCTAGCAGAGGCGTGGCCAAGCCAGTAGTAGGAGTACAAGAGGTCAACTTGCAGGACACAGGAGTACCCTTTGGTTTGGGGGAGGGGTTATGCAGTAAAAGATCATATTCATGGAGCATGACATGTGAATCTGCATTCTCTGCCATGCTCAAACAAGGACAAAGGGAATAAAATTTTAAAGGATATTTTACATGTTCTTTTTCTATAATTGGACCTAAGAATTAGAAAAAAACAATAAGGAAAAGTAGCCCCATTCTTTTTCTTCATGACTATACCTGAGATTGTCCTCAGTCCTTACAAGTGTACTCTTTGCTTCGTAGTGCCCACCAATGTATGCTGTCACCATGTTCTTGGCATCTTGCACAGGGCCCAGCATATAAATACGTTCCTCAACATTTTATAATGAACACTTTCAAATATAAAGAAATGTAAAAGAATTTTGCAATAAACACCACTTAACTGCCTAGACCCTTCCAAAACATTTTACCATTGTTTTAGCATACTCTTATCCACCTCATTATGCTCTTTAATTGCTACATTTTTTACTCAAGTTAAAATTAGTTGCAAGCATCAGTTTTGCCATAAATGTTTCCGTATTAAGAGACTGCAGAGGAATATTTATCTATAATCCTTTTCTGAACATGTAATGAAATGTACCAATCTTCACTATATTGGTTAATTTTAATGAACACCGGCACCTGTGGACCCATAAGATTGAGAGCATTACCCTACCTCAGAAAACTTGAGCATATCCCTGGTGATCTCTAAGTCCCCCCAACGTTATTCGTGACATTTTTTTGCCATAGACTGGTTTTGTCTGTCGTACATTTCACGTAAATCAATCCACGTAGACTATAGTGCTTGCATCTGGCTTATTTCATCCCACGTGATTTTTCTTACCATCTTGTTGCCACATGCAACAGTAGTTCTCAATCACTTTTGATTAGGTGTGTTTTTTTAAATCACAGTCATGATTAACCAAGGATTCACTGAACATTCAAGCTACCTTGAATTTCTCTCTTAAGCCTTGGGGGTTTCAAGACTGCTGTTTTTGGTGACTCAGTAGGGGTAGCTCAAGTTTTTTTGATGAAGAGAATGAAGGCTTTTTTTTTCTTTTAAGGAGAAATTTATCCAGGGATAGCTGTAATCTGAGCATGTGCAATGAGCCAAACAATAACTGGCTAGGACCCTCTCTTTTTCTTACCTATGATGCTGAAGTGGCATTTTTCACTGGAACACTTTTTCTGGGATAATTGCTTACAGTTGGAAGGTGAGGCTCAGAGGGCGCCATGGTTTCACTGGGGAAATCTCCATGTTTGAAGTCTTAGCCATAGTTCCCCATTCCCCATGGCGGTGGCTGAGGAAGTGGCAGACAGAGCTTCCACTCCATGCCTGCTGCCCTAAGGTAACTGGCTTTTTGGGGGAGTCCCAACTCATTGGAAGAACCCTAACCGAAATTTTTCAAAAGAATCCCTGGGAACCCACAATCACCTTCTCTAAAAGTGGGTTCCCAGGCTCAGAAAAGCTGAAAGATTCTGCTTTAAGAATATGATAATTTTTGAATCCCAGCACTCGGGAGGCAGACAGGAGGATTGCTGAGTTCGAGGTTTGCCTGGGCTACATAGTGAGCTCAGAGCCAGCCTGAACTACAAAGTGAGACCCTGTCTCAAAAAAAAATATGATAATTTTGTTTATTAGTATTTTATTAGTGGGCTAAACCACCTGATTAACTCTGCCATACGTCTATCCTTTCTTGTTCATCAAATGGGCTATGATCACCAGCAGACTGGAGCTGACCCTGGCTCGCCTGCTGGCCAGGGGACACCTGCCTTCAGGGGGCAAACCAGGTAGCTCCACAGAAATTTCAAAATGGAACCCCAGAGCCTGGGGTAGGGCCGAGGATGCAGACTTCAAGTGGTGTTTTAACATGGGAAAACCTCAAGGAATTTTCATTTTAAGGCCTCCTCAGCCTTTAGGGGTTTTTTGAGCACCGTTATCTACCACTCTAACTGGGAGACCTGGGAGTAGTTTGTGGGAGGCTGGTGTTCATACATACTCCGCCAAAAAAATCAGATTACTGTGGACTACGGGGATGCCTTGCACTCTGGATAATCTGCGAAGGAGGCCCAAGGCCATAGGAAAAGTGGCTGCTGCCTAAACCAGCTAACAGGACCAGTTGTAAACCTGCTCTGTTCTTGGCTACATCCCTCTTCAAGTAAGGGTTAATTTTCTCACGAATTAGTTCCATTAAGAAAGTGCTTTCCACAGGAGCATTTTTGGAGCTGTTCGAATGCCAAGATTCCTAAGGCATCCTTGGTAGCTTTGAACCAATGTAAAGAGATCAGTTAACTGCTTTTATCCTCCAGAATATCTAGCACTGAAAACATCTCCCATATTTTAGGTTGTCAAATGCAGTAAGTAGATTACTACAAACACCTGGCTTTTATCTTCTCTTAAGTACGCTGGAACTTATTTTCCCTTGACCCAGCGCAGCTCATATCCTCTACAGCCCTGAAGGGTTAGAGCCCCAGACTGGCCTCTGAACGGCCACACTTTTAGGCAAGATATGCTCGATAGAAGGCTTAAAACTGTCCGTGTCTCATAGATGTCTGCTTTCTTAAAGAGCTCCCCTTAAACCAGCGGTAAACCCGCCGGGAGAGGGGCTCAGGAGCTTCAGCTGGTCCGCGGGTTTCCTTTGACCTTGATTATGACCAGGACTGTGGCTGCTAATTGCAAGGCTCGCCTCGAGGTGGAAAATGGTATCAGTTCTTACCGCCACCGCAGAGAAGCGAGCTCTGCGGCGGGAGGCCCGGTCCTGGCCCACCTCTCGCCACCAGAGAGGGGCTCGGAGGCCGCCTACAGGTGTAGTCCCGGCACTGCGGCCCGGGAGGCCGGCGCGGGGCGCCCGAGCCCCCCGACGTCTCTGCCCGCCCTTCCCAAGCCCGGCCGGGGCCTCCCGCCCTCTCTCTCCCCCGTCTGGTTTGGAGAGGAAGCCGGGAGCCCTCCGAGGCGCGCAGACTTGGATGGGGCGGGGCGGCGCGCGGCCGAGGCTTCCCCCAATCTGCGGCTAGTCTGGCTCCGGGAAAGTTTTGCAAAGTTCCCAGCAACGTCTGCCCGGGTCGCCTCCGCCGGGCGAGCAGACGGCGGCAAGTGCGCCCGCCTCGCCGCCGCCAGCCCAGCGCTCTGCGCGGCCGCTCGCTCGCCCCGGGAAGCGGGCCGGCTCCCACGGGCGGGCGGGCCTCCTCTGGGGGCGAAAGCCGCAGCTGACGCCCGCGGCGCGGAAGGCGGAAGCGGACCGCTCCGGCTGCGCCGCGGCGCCTACACCTGGGGCCCAGGCTCCCGGTCCCGAGGGGGCGTCCCGCAGCAACGGCTCCTTCCGCAGACTCCGGTGCTCTCCCTCCCGCTGGCCCCGGCTCTAGAGGGCGGGGCTGCGGGGGGGCCCCAGACGGCTCCGCCATCCTGTGCACCCCTAAACCGCAGTCCTTCCAAGTTCTTTCCCGCATTCCCCTCCCCATCAATCCGAAGGGAGGGGCGTGTCTTCGACAGACACGCCCCTCATGAATATTAATAAGCGCGCATGCGCCTTGCGGGGCGTGCTGGGTAGAGGTGGCCAGCCCGGACCGCGTCTCCCAGACGGGCTCTCCGGGTCCCTCTCCGAGAGCCAGGCGGGCACGCGTCATTGTGTTACCTGCAGCCGGCCCGCGAGCTCGCTCGGATTTTTTTTTTTTCCTATCCTCCCTCCCCCCTTTCCATGCAGCTGATCTGAAAAGGAATAAAAGGCTGCGTATAATCATAATAATAATAGAAGGGGAGCGCGAGAGAAGGAAAGAAAGCCGGGAGGTGAAGAGGAGGGGGAGCGTCTCAAAGAAGCGATCAGAATAATAAAAGGAGGCCGGGCTCTTTGCCTTCTGGAACTGGCCGCTCTTGAAAGAGCTTTTGAAAAGTGGTGTTGTTTTCCAGTCGTGCATGCTCCAATCGGCGGAGTATATTAGAGCCGGGACGCGGCGGCCGCAGGGGCAGCGGCGACGGTGGCACGGGCGGGAGCTCCAGCGCGAGCAGCGGCGGCGGCGTCCCGAGTGCCCGCGGCGCGCGGCGCAGAGATGCGGTCCCCACGGGCGCGCGGCCGGCCCAGGCGCCCCCTGAGTCTCCTGCTCGCCCTGCTCTGCGCCCTGCGAGCCAAGGTAGGAGCCTCTCGTCGGGCCTTCGTCCCGGCCGTCCTCTCCCTTCCCTCGCGGCGCCCGAGACTCCGAGACGGGGCGCTGGGACGCCCGGCTGCCCTGCCCTGCGCCCTAGAGGCTGCATCTGGGCGGTGGGCTGCTAGGTCCCCACGAAGACCCCCGGCCTCGGAAGGGTGACCCCTCCTGGCCAGGCGCGCCTTCCCTCGGCTCGTGCCTACTCCCTTCCCAGCCCCACGGTCGTCGTATTCCCCCCCCCCCCCCCATTCGTGAATTTTCTGTCCCTCAAACACGTTGAATCCTTGAGGCTGGTTTTGCAAAAATGCTTTTACCTTGGTGCCCGCCAAGGGCTCTTCGGGGCGGGCGGGGTAGGGAGTCGCCACCCCACCCTCGCAGCGAGCGACTTTCTCCCGCGCTGACCTTCTGCTTCCCTCCCCCGCAGGTGTGCGGGGCCTCCGGTCAGTTCGAGTTGGAGATCCTGTCCATGCAGAACGCAAACGGGGAGCTGCAGAACGGGAACTGCTGCGGCGGCGCGCGGAACCCGGGGGACCGCAAGTGCACCCGCGACGAGTGTGACACGTACTTCAAAGTGTGCCTCAAGGAGTATCAGTCCCGTGTCACGGCCGGGGGGCCCTGCAGCTTCGGCTCGGGGTCCACGCCTGTCATCGGGGGCAACACCTTCAACCTCAAGGCCAGCCGCGGCAACGACCGCAATCGCATCGTCCTGCCTTTCAGTTTCGCCTGGCCGGTGAGTGGCAGCCCCGGAGGGAGCCGGCGGAGCCTCGCTCCCGCGCCTGCCTGACTCCCCTTTCCCGTACCAGGGACTTCTAAAGGGCCTGAGTTGCAAACGCGGCGCTAAACCCGGAGGGTTTTTTGGGTAGCGGGTTAGAGAACTGAGACTGTGTAGACTTGTGTAGAAGGGGACTGGGTGGGTCCCTTTCTCCCTCCTTGTTTGCTGTAGCGCACAGAAGTGGGGGCCCCTGAAGTCGTTGTGGGGTTTGAAAAGGTTCCAGAAAGGCTGATTTTTTTTTTTTAAACATCCTATTTGAAGGCCTTGACATAACCTCCCCAGCTCCTCCGGCTCGCCAGGAGGTCACTGGAAGCGATTTTGTGTAATCAGTTAAACCTGGCGCTCAGAAGGCTCCTTCTCCAACTTCTGGCCTGCGAAAGCGCTCCAAATTGGTACCCACCCCTTTCCCGTGAGCGGCCCGAGGGCGGGTGTGTCTTTCCTGGAGGGTGTGGGGGAGTCGGCTTCCCGCTGTTCTCCGGGAGATTTTTGGTGCTTACAGGGTTGCTTCTAACCCGGCCGGGCTCGTCTCAGGGGCTGCGCCAGGGCTGTAGGCCCGGGAGCCCCCGCCCCCTGTCGGCTCTTTCCTGCCCCCCCTCCACCCCCGCGCGGTGCGGCCCTCGCGGCCTCGCTTCCAGCGGTTCCCGGGCTCCGGAACAGCTGTGTTTGCAAACTTCCCCGGGAAGGGCGGGCGCACGCTCTCGTCCGGCGGGCGAACGGCCCCCGCGAGCCCTCCCGAGGCCGTGCCAGGGCTTGGAAGCGGCGGCCCGCAGGAGGTGATTGTTTTCTGGGGTGCGAGTGCATGGACCCGTAGTCCCCCTCTGCCGCCTCCGGAGCAGCTCACGGCCAGCGCCCGGTTGGCAGCCCCTGCGGCGAGGTCCTTGCAACATCCCAAAATGGGTGGAAGGAAGATGGGTGCGATTGCAGAAGGGGAGGAAAGGGAAATGTTGGGGGTGTGCCCGCTGTCCTGGAGGCGTGACTGCCAGGACTGGGGCTTGGCCCAGCCTGTGCGAGGGGTGGGGGAGCTGGCGCCCAGAGGATTGCTTTCCGCCACGTGCTCGGATGGGGCGCTCTGCTGCCTCCTACCCGTCAGCTCGGCCTGTGAGTCTCAGCTGCTGGAGGGGAGAGCGGCCGGGTCTCTTCGGGAAGCTTCGAGTGGCCCTTATGGTCCGCATAGGCAGAGGCTGGCGTGATAGAATGCCTTGTGCCCGGGCTGAGATAAGACAGCCCCCAGAAACACGACGTTCAACTTGTTCTTTTTTGAACTGGCCACTGTGAAGTTCTCTTGACATCCAAGGGCTGTTTCCATTGTGGGATCTCACTCTTACAAAGAGTGTTTGTCTTGTTTGTTAATCCCCTATTAGGGAGAACTTTAGGCTAAAGAGGTTGGCTGCCTTTAAATCTGTCTGTACCGGGCTGACAGTGAATACTGCCTGCCCTTGAGCTGTAGTCTGGAGTGTAAGGGGAAGGGGCCTGCAGGTGGTCCCACCCTCCTGGGAGGATCGGTCCCCAGCCCCTTGCTTTTCTCAAGACCATAAAAGGAATCTTATTAGAGGTGTGGAAAAGCAGCCAGCCAGGCTGAGGCTTCTTTTGGAGAGCAGGGTCAGAGGAGGGCTTAGAGGAAGAGGGGCCCTGCTCCTGGGGAGCAGGGGACCTAGAAGGTGTGCCTGTCTTCCTTTGACACTTGGCAGGGAGTCCCCAGTGGAGAAGGCACGGAAGTGGTGTGAGAGGGCAGAGCCAGGGATTGATTTGCTAGTCCTCCTCTGTGCCTTCAGGCCGCATGGGTCAGCAACCATGAAATAGACTGTGGGATTTTCTAGAATGGGAGAGACCCGCCAGGGCGACACTCCGAGTGTGTTTCTTTTGAAGTTGGGCCAAACGCGTGTATCACTCATAAACAAGTCTCCACCCTGCTACTCTAAAAAGGCCTCCTGTGAAACATAAACTTTACTTCCCGAGAGAAATTGGAGTTTAGGTGTCTTGTTTTATTTTCTTGAATGCCCTTGGAGAAAGACCAAGGTCTGTAACTCTTGAGAATGACTGGGGGGTGAGTGTAAACAGCTGTAAGCTCTTCGCTGAGCAAGTGAAACAGACCGCACAGCTTCATCCAGTTTGGTAATTAATGTGTCTCTTTCAAACATAATTTCTAGCAGTAGGGGTGTAGCCCCGTGGCAGAGTCCTTGTCCGGCATGTGCACTGTGAGCTCAAAAGAAAAAAGATTTCCTTGGATAGGTAATAACTGAACATGGTCTAGAATTGAAGAGGGAATAGGGCATAGCTTTTTAAAATGAATACTCCAAGCCACCTAAGCTGCCAGCTCGCACACTGCTGACTTCTACGAAGCCACCGTTGCCATCTGTATGAATGAACCCTCATTCTGCTGAGCATGCACAAGCTGTGGTTGAGGAACGGGGTAGGTCAGTAGAGAAGGTCATGTAATTCACGTCTTCTGTTTGGAATTACGACCCCAGTCCTAACTGTTCATGTTCTGGAGAGGAAGAGGAGGAAATGATTTGGTTAGATATGAAATACAATCCACATTCCATCGTTCGTGTGAGTGGACCGGCCTCCCCTGCTGTGTCGGATCTGATTACAGCCCACTTTTGTCCACTGTTTTGTCCTGGAGATTCTCACCGGTGGCTTCTAATGGCCCCACTGTCTCTGCTGCAAGGGGCTTGACTTGAAGCAACCAGCCTGATTTATGATCCTTACATTGGCAGCCTGAGCGATAAGAATATCATTATGTGCGGTAATTGGGTTTAACAAGAAATGATTTGGGAATAACCATTTATAAATTGCTGAAATGGTTAATTTGCACCTCCCAAAATGAGTGCTAAATCCCAGTGCCTGCTTATTAAAAATGCATTAGTTTAATTACTACTCCTTTTTGGGAACCCTAGAACCCCAGTTAGCTATATGATTGTGTTAGGGCCCTAGAGTGAAATGGATCCTATAGAAGCTTTAGAGGAGATAATTGGACGATCTGGCTTCTTAGCTTCATATTTAAGTTCCATTTATCCACTGAGTTTGGTGAGGTCAGCTTAACTTTTTAAAGAAAACAAATGAGATTTTTGCATCTCAGAGAGAAGTCAGCTTTGTACCCTTTCATACTTAAGGCTTGAGTGATTCCTTACCAAAGGTTTGGAGAAATTGGCCACTGTGGTAATCACAGAATATAATTGACAAGCTCTTCCCCTTATTCTTTCTGTTGTCTTTCTCGGTCCCAAGCCTTTGTACATGGGGTGTAGATCCATAGAGGGCAGGAGAGTGAGGTTCTCATTGGAGCTGGCTCCTTCCTACAACCAGGATTTTCAGAATGGCTCTATGGGCAGCATGTGTATACACACAGAGCATGTGTGTATGTGTTCCAATGAAAGGACTGTGTGTGTGTGGAGAAAACACTCCCCTAAGATGTCTGCCTCAAACTGAAACGATGGGCTGGGATGATTTGTGTGCCAAACTGGGCCCGGAGGAAAGTGGAGCTGTGCTAAATGAGGAAGGGCTCTGCTAAGTGTCAATAGGGTGGCTGCTTCCCAGGTGGGATCCCTATTCCAGATGCTGAGTTTCTAATAGTTTTTCTTCTCTTGCAGGTGTAACCTTCTGTGTTTTCTTCCTCCTTGTTGTCTTGTTCCTTAGCAACTTACTCAAATCTTCGGTACTTACATGAGTTTGTAACCCACCAGCTCCACACGCCTACATCTATAGGGACTTAAACTGTTTTTGCGAACTGGTGATGCTTCAGATCAGCCTGCTGGAGCTGAGTGGGTAAAGTGGGGAGGCAGCAGCAACTTACAGGCCTTAAACCCCTTGGAAAACCAGCAGTCTGAATGGCGCCTTCAATCTTAGACCAGGTAGTAGTGCCTTAAGGGAGCTTGACGGTGGGAGGCACGTGAGAAATCTAGCATGCAGAAGAAAAGTTTTTCATGAAAAAAGAACAGAACTAACACAACAAGGAGTCTTCATGCTCCTGATCTGAAAACAGGAATGCAAATAGAGGCCTTGGTCAGATTTCATAAAGCAGCCATTGGCTCTGTTTTACAACATTGGGCCAGAATCGGTCCCAGTGTTGGGCTTTCCAGATTCGTGACAGCATAAGAATGCATAATATCTGGACATGTGCACAATTATCTTTGTAATCCATAAAAACATATATGCTTGATAATTCCCCCTGGGTAAACTTCTAAAGGACCCCCCCCCCATTAGGATCCAGGCTGCTGGGAGATGTTCTGCTTCGTTAAGAGTTTTACATGTTTTCTTAAAAAACAAATTTGAAGCAAACAAACTTAACATTTTTCTATCAGTTGGGATATGTATGAGGAGGTGATGGATGTGGAAGGGGTTCCTGGATTCGGAAGCGCCCTGTTTTGGCTGTGTGTCCAGCCTGTGGCTTCTTGCTGGTTTCTGATCCTTCCATGGATCACCACAGCCGATGGCCCTGACTTTTATGGTGTCACTGACATCTATCATGGTGTAGTGCATGTGCAGGGAAGACATTCTGCAGGTGGTTCCCAGCGATTAAAAGAAGTATGTAAATAGTTAAACATTCAGTCCTCTACCAGCTCAGCCCAGTTTTTATGCGCTTTTGGTAAATAAGTAGAAAGGCTTCTTGTTCGGGCTTGCTCTGTGTGAACTGGACCGTTGTGCTTGGCTGGCTTCTCGGTATTCTATCTATTAACCTCGCCACCCTTTTGTAACTGGTGCATTTAATTATCAGTGGGATGCCTTTCAAACAGGTAAGGGTAATGATGGGAGAGGGGTAGGGGCCTCTCATTGAGGCTGCGATCTGGATATGAGCTCTGGGGCGGCTTGGCAAGCCTTTGAGGTGGGCTTTGATGAGAAAATCACCCTTTGTAACCAGATCGGACTCTATTGACATGTCAAGCCTAGCAGACTTGATTGCTTTCTAGGACTGGAGCCTTAGCTTGCACGAAAGAGAGCGGACGTCCTTTCTCCATCTCTCGCCTCGCCAGAGCTCCACGATACGTGAACTGTGTGAGTGTGCCCACACACGGACTCTGAAATCTTTTTCTGTGTAATATGTTTTGTGACTGGAGTATTTTATACTCTAGCCATCCAGACGCACGCAGGACAATAGGGTTGGCCGAACTGACTGAACTGAGGATTACAGAGAAGAATGGGACCTCTCCAAAAATACTGCTAATACAGGACAAGTGACAGGAAGCAACAGTTGAGTCAGCAGAGTGCAGGGCCCTGACAGACCCGGGGCCGCCTGGCACACACAATGGCCGCGTTGGCACGCTGGTTATCCCCAGGATGTGTGTGCCTCCGGCTGGCCCGCCTGCTGCAGCAGCCTGGGCTTTTGGACGCTGCACGCGTGCCGTTTGGATGGCGGTTTGTTTGTGTCCGTCAGCTTGGCAGGAGGGGAGGCAGCCGCTTCTCAGGGCTTGGTTTGGCTGCCACCGTTGCCAGGAAAAGGAAGCTCCCAGCTGCCAACACAATTACCTTTGTTTCTTGCATCCCCCCTTCTTAATGTGGCAATTAAGTGCTTACTGCCCTGCCCAGTGCCAAGGTAACCGTGGTGGAGTGGGGCAGGACACAGGGCAGCCCTCGAGCAGCAACCCAAGCGTGGCAGGCGGGCAGGAGGAGGCACTGGTGCCCCGGCTCTGATGGGTGGGGAGACCCGGTGGCCCTCGCATGCCTGGGGAGCTTTGATGCCTGGACTCTTCTCCAAGCAATGTTGCGCAGAAATTTTCCCCCAAGCCATGTGAAAGGTGCCCGGTGCTCTCCAGCACGGGAGAGTGGGGGCCAGCTGTTGTCAGGTGTATTGGGCGGGAGTTGCGCAGATGCAGAAAATGAGGCAGTGTACAAAGATCTGTCAACTCCCCATCCTTACTACATTTACTCTATTATTGTTTGGGGGAAATGTAAGGAAAAAAAGGAAAGACGAAATCCAGGCGATCCTCCTTAACAAGTCTTAGTTTTATAGTTTGAAGGTAAGATTTTTTTTTTCTTTTTTTCATACCAGGGATCAAATTTGGGACCTTGCACTTGCGAGGCAGGTGCCAGAATCACTGAACTACATCCCCGGCCCTGTCTGATTTTTTTTTTTGGAATGCATTTAAGAATGAACCCTTGTGAGCTGGGGATTTATCCCAGTGGGTTCTGGCATCTGCCTCACAGCTGCAAGGTCCTGAGTTCGATTCCTGGTACCACATATCACAATGCCAGGCATGAAGGTAGAGGCAGGAGGATCGCTGTGAGTTCGAGGCCAGCATGGGGTACACAAAGAGAGACTCTGTCTAAAAAAAAAAAAAAAAAAAAAAAGGAATGAGCACTTGTGTTTCAGTCTCTCCCAGAACTGGGGACTTGGCCTCTGTTGGAGACTAGATTTGCAGTATTTGGTTGGATAGGACTTGGTCTTTTGCAGTATTCGGTTTGATAGGACTTGGTCTTTTGCAATATTCGGTTGGATAGGACTTGGTCTTTGTAAGATTGCTGTCTTGTGGCCTGGTACTCACTTCGATGGTGCTAGGTGCCATGCCATGTCCGGGATCGGGGATCTTAGTGTCTGGGTGAATGTTCAGGGAGGTACAGAGGTCAGGCGTGGGCCTGGGAAAAATTAAAGTTCCCTAGCAAGTAGTAATCATTGCTAAATTATCTTGATTGTTGATCTATAGTGTGGGGATGGAGTGGGAGGTAAGAGTGCCTCCTAATAGGCGCCTTGGAGGGAATCCTTTTTTCCTAAAGGCTGGGCACCTATTCCCTGGGAGACCTGCCCCGGAAGCCAGTATCTTCTCTGAAACAAGGGAGGTGGGAGATGCACGCTCGGTAGCTGTCACTGCGGCCCCTTCTATTGATCTTACCTCTACCTCCAACAAGAAAGGTGCGTGTGTGAAATAATGACGCAAGGCTTCTGGATCTGGGGGTGCTGTTCTTTGCCCTCAGTTGGGGGTGGTGTCGGCAAGAAGCTTCTGAGGCAAGGATGAGCCCGGTAGACTGCTTGGCCTTCCAAGTCACTGTGCAAGACCTAAGATACCACCTTATTGTTTGGCAGAGTTAATACCGCCGTGCCAGCTCAATTCCAGGCAGCTTCCCTTGCTTGAGTGTTCGTGGGTATTAGGTGTTTAGCGCTTGTGCGAGTCTGTCAAAGCTCTTGGTATCAATGCATTTAATCAGAGGATTAATTACAGCAATATTGTTAAAGTGAAGGATGTGGGCCTCAACGTGACCAGCAAATGATGGGCTTAATTATACAGAATCAGCCGTCTAGCTGGCCTCATTTCTATGTGGCCCTTGCCTCCAATGAGGAGAGAAATATAGTTTCTTGCTGCTCTTTGGGAAGAGTCCTATAATTTGCAGGAAGTCCTAGGGAACTTAAAGACGTTGTAAATAAGGTATAACTTTCACTAATAAAATATTAACGACGACAACAAGGTGTTTGGACCTCTGGCCACTGACAGGAGAAGGCTGGGTATGTGCCCTGGCTTGCCTGGTTTGCTTTGCTTTTGTGAGCATTTTCCCACAGTTATCAGTGAACGAAGTGAAATCCTACCCTGCTTTGAGTATGAAGCATATTTCGGCTGAATTCCAAGGCATGGCCTATCAGAAGATATTTTTATATTCAGTGAGGACCTGCTGTGTCACTGAGAGAGCAGTCGGCTTGCCTTGAGTTATGAATGAAACTTTTTCCTTTGCTTGTTTGCCTTAACCTCATTGGTACCATCCCTTCTGTTGCGGCCAGGTTCTTGGGGTGGCCCAGGGTTATTGGACAACCTAGGTCACTGTTTCTGGTGCGTTGCTTTCCATCTGGCAAACAGTGGTGCCTAAGTGTGTTCGTGTTCCCTTTCTTCCCACCGGCTTGGGATATATTTCTCCTGTCTGAGTGAGGTTTATCGCAACCCTGGCCTTCTGTAAGACTGACCTCATGGTAAACTGCGAATGAAGATTTGAAGGAAAGTGAGAATTTACTAATAGCTTGGGTTTAGGGGCTGGTGGAATTCTGAGATAAGCTTGGAAGATAAAAAGTGCCTTCAGGAGAATAGCTGGCTGGCATCTTGCCAGCATCCAGGGAATTTGTTTAGTTGGTGGTCTCTGATTATTCCTGGAATGTTGGCTCTTATTGACGGATAGGTTCATCAATAAATACAGCCCACAGGAGTGCCCCGATTTCTTCCTTTGTACTTTCTCCCCTGTCTGCCCCTACTGCACCACCCAAGAGAGGTCGCCTTCTTTGTCTCCCAGAGTCTCCTTGCACCTACCCCCTCCTGCTTCCTAGGGTTACCTGATACTTGTGGGAGCTGGGATGGTCTCATACAGACAGGGCTTTGAAAGGGGTTCTGAAAAGGAAAAGGGGGCCTCCCTGGGGACTGCCCCACCAGGGCCCAAAGTGTAACCTTAGCAATACCCCCTCAGTACAAATACCTTGGTAGGTTAGCTTAGAATAAATTCTTTGTCTGGCCTTTTTTCACATGCCACTAGGGTTAGGGTCTGGAAAGTTTTAGAAAACTCCGAGCTCAGTACCCTCGTCCAGGGAGGTGGCACTTCCTGATCAGGCCTTGGGGCTGCCTGCGTGCATGGTGACCCCCATGGATCTTTGCCAGGTGAAAGGAGTCAGCCTGAGGAGAGTGCTGGAGAGGGGAAGAGAACTGGTCCGGATCGAGACACCCACGGCTTCAGTGTGCCGTGTGATGACACTTTGAGTTCGCTTCTCCGGCTTGGTTCGGCAGGGTGTGCGGGGAGAGCAAGACAGCGGGAGCTCGGCGAGCTGGCCTCCGTTTCTGAGGCACTAACTGTTGCTTGTCTGTGTTGCAGAGGTCCTACACTTTGCTGGTGGAGGCGTGGGATTCCAGTAACGACACTGTCCGTAAGTATCACAGGAGACTCCTCCCTAAATGCATCCGGAGGCTGGTGGCTCTGCCACTCACGATGCTCTTGGGCGAACTCCCCCTCCTGATGTGCCACCCCCAACCTTTGGACCTGTGGAGTTGGTTCCTTAACTTCCCCTCGAACTTCTGCTTGGAATATTAAGTAGGCAGGACAGACGCCCAGTTAACTCAGTCCCTGAATAAGGACCTAGATTATCTCTGGATAGAGATCTTAATGGTTTTACAACTTTAAAACCTTGTAGACTGCTGAAGGATCAAAGTAGTGACTTTTTAAAAGTCCATTTAAACTTTAAGTGAGCATTTAATCTCTCATCGGGAAAGATAAAGCCACTAAGGGGGTGCTGGGCTCTAAAGACCCACCTTGAATTTCACTTGGTGGACAGGTAAGCCTCAAGCCCGCCCGAGTTTCCCACACTGCGCACCAGACCTTTCATTGAAGTGGAATTTCAGAGCCCCACAGTGGTGACCCTCCTTGTCCCCTTCTGAAAGATGCCTCTGTTGCTTTTCACTGGTTGCTTTTCAGGATGGCGAAGGGAAGGGTTGGGGTGGCAAGGCTGTTGAGGGTGAGCACTGCCTTATAGCCTTCTGCAGGGGTCTTGGTCTTTCATTCCAACCGCGCAACATGTTTGCCCTCAAAGCTGGAGCAGTGAGTTCCGTTTTGCCAGCGGCGACTGGGTTGTTTTTGGAACACTGAAGTCCCTTGGTTCACACAGGAGGATGAGTCGATCCAGCCTCTTGTCTTTGCTCTCTGTCCTTGGAATGTCTCTTGCCTTTTAGTTCTTCGTCGTACTCGCCATTGCTTGTGTGTTTGCTGCAAACGTCTTTCCCCCTTCTCTCCATTTGCTTTTTTACTTCATCTGAGGGTAGTAAGTACCCATCGTGGGCACTGTGAGGGCCAGGAGGGTGCTTGGTGGACAGTTGTCAGCGTGGCTGGCTCGCTAGGCCTCTTGAGGCCATGGCATCCTCGCCGATCCCTGGTGTGCCAGAGGTGCTGGCCACGTGAGACCCTCCTTGTGCAGGGGCACAGAACTCCTGCTCTGTGGACGTCATCCTGCCTGGAGGGAGCGTGTGAAAGTCCAGGCTCCAGAGGTGCCCTTCCCAAGGGCATTCTTGTCCCACAGTGAAGGGTGTTTGTTGTCGGGAGTGGTGGCAGGGGAGCTTTGCCAACCTTAGTTGTGGCTGATGCCAGTCAGGGTCATAGATATATTTGTCCTCTCCTCCCACGTGCGCTGAGGATTGTGTGCACATTATGTCACTGTGACCTGCTTATGGGAGAAGCAGGAGGAAGAGAGGTAGGAGGGGGAGAAATGGGCCGTTCGGGTATCCTGGAGCAGCCGTGGGATTCGAACCATCTAGTGAAGTGAATATTCTTGAGACCGAGCCTGGCCTGTGATCAGAGCCACTCGAGGACACTTGGTAGGGGTCTGTGAGGGGAGCCCCCCTCACATGACGCACATCTTCAGAGCCTCCCCTCATTATACTTGTTCCACTGGGGACCCAGAGTTCAGCTAGTGCTGCCTGTGGTTGCCTGTTCTAGGCAAGGCCCATTTTGGGGCTCTGGAATGTCTTCTCTTGCTGGTGGTAACCAGTCCCTGAAAGGGCACAAGAAAGAATGAAGTAGGGCAGAGTGCTTTCAGAGCTAACTTTGGGGTGCAGGGTTGCCGTAGTTCTGGGTTGCTCACTGAAACTCTAGGGAGCTGCTGGGTTTGATGTGGGTGGTGTATCTACTTACCTGTTCGCTTCTCTTGTGTGATGTGTCTCAAGGAATCTCAACTTTTAACATGCTCAAAACCCAACCTGAGATCTTCTCTAACAAAAGTCCCTTCAAGGGTCTTTTCTCAGTGACAGCCCCCATCACATAAGTCAGAAATCCAGAAGACATCTTGTGACACCCCCACCCCCGGCATCTCTATGTACACCCTGTCCGAGGCCTCCAAATCTCATCTCGGTTTTGTCTCACAATTCTCGGTGCCCACACTGGGTGCCCCTGTCTGGTCCACCTCTACCTGCTCTGGTTCACTTATACTTTTTTCATTCTTCTGCCATCTTTGACTCTTGAGCTTTGGAATATAGCATTAGATCATTAGCCTTAACCTTTTTTTTTTTTGAGATAAGAGTCTCACTCTGTAGTTCAGGCTGGCCTTGAACTCCCTGTTGAGCTCAGGCACACCTTGAACTAGTGATGATCCTCCCATCTCAATCTCTCGAGTGCTGGGATTACTGGTATGCACCACCAGTTGAACTATCCTTACCTCTAAATGCCCTAAGTGCCTGCCACTCAGTAGTTTCCTGTTCTTGGGACACATCTCCCTGTCTCACAAGGTCCTACACTGCCCAGCCATGTCTCTTTTGTCCTCATTCATCATATCTGCATCCTAGTCGTTCACCAGCATTTTCTATCCTAAACTGCTTCCAGTTTTTCTCCTGCCTTGAGACTTTTGGGCTTGCTGTATTCTTTTGTCTGGAACGTGTTTGTTTGTTTGTTTATTTATTTATTTAGTTTTGCGTTTTGAGACAGGGTCTCGCCTTGTAGTTCAGGCTGGCCCTGAGCTCACTATGGTGCCCAGGCAAGCCTCGAACTCAGCAATCCTCCTGCCTCTGCCTCTGCCTCCCGAGTGCTGGGATTACAGGTGTGAGCCACCACATCCCGGCTGGAACGTGTTTTTCTAAAAATTATGTTTATCTGATACCAGAGATTGAACTTGACCTTGTACCTGCCAGGTAGGCATGGTGCAATTACGCTACATCCCTGGCTGTTTGGAATGTGTTGCTCCTTGTTCTCTTTACCCTCTGTGCCCTCCTGAAGGTGCGTATTCCATCAGAGTAGAGCTGGGGATATTAAGGAGCCCCATGGAGTTGACTGCCTTTGTTATCAAAGCAAGTCAGAACCATCCTGGCTTTGATTGTGAATGAGATGGATCCTGAATTTGGGGACAGAATTCTGTTATGTTTCAGGACTAGAGTAAATAAAGGTTTTTCTTTCTCTAGCAGAGCAAGTGGTCTCAGTTTACTGTGATGCTTAATTGATGTATAAACTCAAGCAGTGCACTTGAGACCCATCTTTCTTATAGGTTAACTTTCTCCTTTCTAGGTTTCTGGTTCACATGGTCCTGGGGTTATATTCACACTAGACCCTTATTCCTCCCTCCCTGACCTGTGAGGTTGTGGTAAGGGCTTCAGGATGTGTCTGTGTGTCGGTGAGAATTTTAGGGAGGTGTGGCGCCATCCTTTTTAGTGACAAAGCTGGACCATCAAATTAGCTGTTCCAGGGTACACATCAGGAGCCCAGGCAGATCAGAAGTACATTCTGTGGCCACATGGAGGAAGACAGCAGTGCACCTGCTCTCTGAAACCCAGACCTAGGAAAGCTGGTCACGGACATGTGGCCACCTGCCTAGCACCTGTGAAATGTTCTACACCTCTGCTAGAGGATCCCACAGTGATCATCTACACAGCATCTTCTGAAAGTGGGTAAAAAGCCTGCTGAGCTGAGAGTCACACATATTTCCACACCCTTAGGACTGCTCCAGACTCTTATCTGTACTGTTTGTTGTTGATACAGCCAGAGAGAAGCGGGAGGCTTTGGGCCATGGCTAGTGTGTTTCAGTAATTTCCTTATTAAGCTGTTGTCACCATGCGTTAAGAGCCCACTACTATGCTTAACTGAACCCACAGGACAGATAGGCGGTTGGTGGAAGGACATTTTTGTCATTCTTTGGTCTGCATTTATTTGCAAAAACTGGGGTGAAATATTACCTGCAAGTGCTCCTGTGTATGCTGGTGTGAGTCTGCAGGTGTGCGGGCTTGTCCAGGACTTGTCTTTCCCACACGACACTTGGAGAGCCTGAGGGTGAATGCTGGGCTGTGCTGGTAGTGGAGCGCGTGGATGAAGCCACCCAAGAGTTCCTTCCCTGGTCACCTACAATGCTTGCATAGCTTTGTCAAGGAGTACAGGCCTGCGGCCTAGCAAAACAGTGGTGCGGGTATGTAAGAATCACAAAGACGCTTCAGGGAGGCCTGATGCCGTGATCTCACCAAGGTGGCCTTGAATTTGACAAGGTGGTGAAGGGTTGGCACTGGTAGGTTTAAGAAAACAAACACAACATCAGACTGGTGCTAACTTGGGGCCTTCTTGCCTTTCACATCTTCCCCTGTGCTCCTGGCATGGGCATTTGGAGCTGTTTTTTCTGCCTGCCTCTCATCTCAGACTAGACTGTAAGTGACCTCAGGGCAGGGACCACTTTGTGCTTCTCTGAAGAGCCACTTAAATTCCAGTCTTTATGTGCAGTAAGCATTGTCTGAGGAGCATGGCTTAAAGTACACAATACCTCCACCTACCTGTCTATAAACTGGGGCAGAGTTTCACTCCCCGTGGCTGAGTGGAGGAGAAAGGTGAAATGCATCGAGCTCTTGGTGGTTAAATGGTAGTGTGTTTATGATTTTCTGAAAAGATAAAATGGAACCCAATTCATTCCTTGCCTCTTGGTGAAGAGTTTAGAAGTGGATAAAGCTTTTCCAAGCAAGACACAAAACTCTAAAACCGGAAGCAGAAAGATCACTAACCTTGATTTGGAAAAGAGAGATTAATTTACATGAGCATTATTCCATAAGGAGCAGCCCTCTGTAATGTATAGAGCTACTGCAAATTGATGTGGCAACAATATGATTTTTAAAAAGTTGGCCATCGGCCCAGCACATTGGTGCGTGCCTAGAGTCCCAAGTACTCAGGAGGCTGAAGCAGAATGACTGTGAGTTTGAGACCCAGCCTGGGCAACTTTTAGCCAAAGCTTTGTCTCACATTTTAAAAAGGGCTAGTCACTATTAGAAGGTGGGGCGGGGGGAGTTGGCAAGGGAGAGAAACAGGTTGCGGATCACAGGAACAAATAAGAATGTTTGATAAGTACCTGGAAGGGTGCTTTCCATCAGTGAGGTGCCAGTCAAGGCAAGCAAGAGCCTCTTGTCCTATCAGGCAGAGCTCAGAAAGCTCGCTGGTATCCGGTATTGGGGCTGGTTCCAGGAACCAAGGTTTCCTTTGCTGGCACTGGTAAAGATGACAGAACATCGTGGGTAGATGGTTTGGGTTGTCCTCGGGTGGGGTAGACTCACTGAGCACACACAGGCTCAGCGTTGCCACCCACATGTATGGATGGATGTGTGCAAAACATATGTTGTGGCCCTCGTAGAAGCCCAAACCCACACACACAGCTCGGGGACTAGGAGATGTGTTTCTAGACCATGAGATACACTACCCGTTTATTAGAAAGAGGGATGGGGGTGGCCTCTGTGGAAGGAGTGAACTTTTTATTTTTTGCCCTTTTGTATAACTTTAAATCTCATACCATGTGCACATTTTTATTTTTACAAAATTAGCCAAAATGGTCTGGGTAGGAGACTGATAAGAATCTCACTGTGGTTAATCTCTTTACTTTTTTATTTTTCTAGAACCTGACAGCATCATTGAAAAGGCATCTCATTCTGGCATGATCAACCCCAGCCGGCAGTGGCAAACACTGAAGCAGAACACAGGAGTGGCCCACTTTGAGTACCAGATCCGTGTGACCTGTGACGACTACTACTATGGTTTTGGCTGCAATAAGTTTTGCCGGCCCAGAGATGACTTCTTTGGACACTATGCCTGTGACCAGAACGGCAACAAAACGTGCATGGAAGGCTGGATGGGCCCCGAGTGTAACAAAGGTACGTGTGTGTGTGTGTGTGTGTGTGTGTGTGTGTGTGTTTACACGTGTGCGCTGGCTGCGTTACCCAGCCCTCCTTGCCTGTTGCGTTGAGTGTCACGTTCTGACCCCAACAGCAGTCAGGTGGCAGGCTGCCGTCCCGGGCAGGGCGGGTGTTTACCTGTAATCCAGGACTAAAGCCTGAAGACGCTGCTGGTGTGCCAGGCAGGGCCTCTCTACCAGCTGGTGTCCCCATCCCCCAGCTGCTGTGAGTGTTGGCTGCTAACCGCTCCCAGCTGCTCCTTCTCTGGGGAATTGTCCCCGCCTGAGCAGGCGCCACTCCGTGCCCATCCCTTGAGCTCACAGTTTAGGGGGAGAGACAGAGGCAGCCCCCTCTGCCTTGTGCCGCGGAGGAGAGAGTCACACTCCAGGCTGCCCCTGGGATCGGGCTGCGGCCAGACTCGTTCCGAGAGCACGCCCAGGCTCGGGGGGTCTCGCCTTGCTCCCTCGGCCTTTCTCTTGGATGCCAGTCCTTTCTGCGGCATGGGCCCGGAGGAAGCTCGCGATGCGGCCCTGTGCTAGCCCCACTGACATCTGAACGGATGCTGCGCTCCGGTGGCCTCGCAGCGAGTGCTGTGGGACTGCAGTGGTGAGGGAAGGAGGGACTCGCGAGCCCCAGGTTTCCTCAGTAGGATCGTGGCCACCTGAAGGAGGATAAGCTTGCAAAATTCTTTGCTGTCTGCTGTCTGGGCCACTTTCAGCAATGTGGAGGGTAATTCCAGTGAACCACGTACCATTCCCCCGTGAATAATAATAAATTCCATATACCTTACATGATAATTAAGTAAATTCTCTTATGATCAACCCAAGTTTTTTTTTTTTTTTTTTTTTTTTGAGACAGGGTCTCGCTTTGTAGTTCAGGCTGGCCCTGAGCTCACTATGTAGCCCAGGCAAGCCTCAAACTCAGCAGTCCTCCTATCTCTGCCTCCCGGGTGCTGGGATTACAGGTGTGAGCCACCATGCCCAGCTCAACCCAAGTTTTTAAAAGGTGAATTTTGAGCTACGATAGGTAGGTAGGGTATGAGGGTGGAAGATGCAGTTGCCTGGGAAAATACTGGTTTCTTCAGTCACTGGAGAGCAACAGTATAAAAAAGGTGGCATTTCTGGAATTCTAATGGATGAAGGAGCTGATGCATAGATTTTAAAGAGTTGTGTTTGAACAATCAGTAACAGTTACTCAAAATCTGTAATGATAGTTTTTTAAATGAAGGAGAGAATAGCTTTGGGGGAGGGTACTCTGCACAGATACCAGCAGCTCTGGGCCCAGATTAGCCTTTCAAATGAAGCCAATGTGGTTATCCCATGAGATTTTTGAAACCAGGTGATTGGCAGGGAGTTTTGAAAGGGGGCTGGGCTCAGCTGAGGATTCCTTGATGGGTTGGGTGGGAGGCATAGGGAAGAGAATTTGTACTTCTTTTCTTTTTGGTGAGGGCCAGGTTTGGGTGGGAGGGAATGGGCCAGGCAGCCCTGGAGCACACTAGCTGCTCCCCTTTCCTTCTTGTGAGCACTCCCTGCCCCCATCACGTGCCTGCATTTTGTCCCCGAACAGTATCATGTTGTGGGGATCTGCTATCATGGCCTTGAAGTTTAAAGCTGGATTTGTTATTTGGGCCCCTCCCATCTTCTCTTCTTACAATGGGCTTGATACAAGATCTCTTAAAATCACGGATTTTGCAGGCTTAATGTACTAGGCCATTCTCATGACGCTTAGCAGTGCAAGATGCACGCAGTGTGCTGACGCGGTCTTCTCTCTACTCTTTTGCAGCGATATGCCGACAGGGCTGTAGTCCCAAGCATGGATCTTGCAAAGTTCCGGGTAACTGCAGGTACATGACTAAACTGGTCTTTGTGATTTCCTTTTTTTTTTTTTTTTTAAGTTTCTTTTAATGCAGCAGAGGGACTGACTTCATTGTGAATGTGCCTTTTTCTTTGGAAGGATGAGAAAGCTTTAAAAAATTTAGATAGGCACATCCGAAGCTTATTAAATTATACCAGCTGTCTGGTGGAATGTGTACACCACTTCTCTGGGGGGAAAAAAAAGGAACTTAGGACCATAGCCAATGATTCTTGTATTAACCGTTCTGTAAACTGATAACACGTTTTTGTAATCTTTCCTTAGAGTGCTAATGGACTGGACGGAGGGACGTGGCTTTGTTTCCTTGGGGCTGTCGTCGTCTTCCTCCTCCTCCTCCCTTCTCCTCTTCCTCCTCCTCTAGGCTCCTTTCCCTGCCCTCCCCCACTTTTCCCATCAATAGGGGAAAGTCCAGCATTCTTTAGAATGGGATTAGTACAATCTCTTGGCCCCTCTGCAGCGGGAGCTGGGCCTGTGCTGAGCGGTTAATGGCTAGGCTGGGATCTTGTCAGTTGAGCCTGATGAATGTAGACTTTTGCTGCTGGCCTTTGAAGTCGGTTCTTTTATGGTCCAGGAACAATGCAGAAACCAAAGGGAGACCTACACTGACTGCTTCAGGATATGGTTTTGGGGACTTCTTGAAATGTATATTATACCACTTTGAGAAAGCCTTGTTTCAGGAAACACTGTCGGAGCGTGGGGCATTTTGACAGCATCTCAAACTTTACTCTTCCCCTCGCAAATTACAAGGATTAGCAGATCTAATGTGACACCGAATGGATCCTTTGGGCTCCTCACCTTTGTCCCCAAAGCTGCTGTGACTTAGCCAACAGAAGCTTATGAAACAGTTCAAACTAGTGCACCTCAAAGGAAGTGAGGACCTGGGGTTCCGATTAAGATGCGGATTTGCTCCACAGCTGCAGTGGGCGAACGGTTCTGCATTTCCAGGGAGAGCCTGGGAGGTGGTGCTGTTGCTGATGGGACCTTATTTTGGAAATTGTGATTGCCAGGATTAATGAAGGGACTGTTAAAAGTATAGGCTCCTTGCCAGGCGTGGTGGCTCACGCCTGTAATTCCAGCATTCAGGAGGCAGAGGCAGGAAGATTGCCGTGAATTTCGAGGCCTACCTGGGCTACATAGTGAAGCTCAGGGCCAGCCCGAACAACAAAGTGAGACCCTGTCTCAAAAAAAAAAAAAAAAAAAAAACCAGAAAAAAGAAAAGTACAGGTTCCTGGCCTACTTGCCACTCTGACAGAAGCCCAATGCTGGGGTTTAACCCAGGAATCTGCATTGGGCCGGCTTCCCATCCTGTTTCTCTCCCGTGCAGCAGAAACCCTAAGCTTGAGGTTGAAGTGGGAATCGGGGCAACTGAAAGTAAAATTGAGAGCAGGCTGCCCTGAAATGGTCTCGTCCAACATTTCTGGCAATTTTATTTCCTGAGGCTGAGGGGATTCACCCACGGGTGGCAGCCAACTGTGGTGTTCAGCAGGTTGCCGTCAAAGGCCAAGCAGGAATCCACCTACAGCACTTCTCCCTAATTAAGGGTGTTCTGGAGAAAGTCAGAACACCAGTGCCAGTAGGGCCTCGGAGCTTGCTTCCTGCTCAGATGAGTATCAGCGAGGCCAACCTGATTTGTGCTACTGTCATCAGAATAAACGCTGCTGCGCAGGGGAGGGCTCTGGGAGCCAGAACAACAGGCTTTGTTTCCAGAATTGAGCCCTTTCTCTTTCGAAGTCTCACCTCCCACTCCCTGCCCAGACACGCACCGGTGCCCTTATTTACTTAAGGTGCAACTTTCCCACGCGGCATTTGCATAGTCTCCCAGCCCAGTTCCTTCACCCTGCCTTGAAAGAAAATCAAAACAGAACCTTCCAGCTAAGGAAGTTCAGGTTTTATCCTGCTCCAGCAATAGTTGCATAGCAAGTAACCAGTCAGTTGTCTTTGGGATTATGTACTACACTGCTTTTTGCCCCCCCCCCAAGGAGAACACCGATTTTTGTTGTTCCCAAGTAAACTTGGGTCCACTCTCCTTGGGTGCACATGCCTGCTTTATTGCAAGCCTGCCAATCACATCAAGCTTAATTATGAATCATCATATGAGGAAAGGCCCTTGAATTTCTCATGAGAATCTTAATCATATATTATTAAACTGGGCTAACTTGGTGGATGCCTCTTTTGGGGTCAGTATTTTTATTTGTTTTCTTTTGAAGTCATCCGTGGCCTCTTGTGGTTGCTTTTTCATGCTTGGGGATTGAGCTCTCATTAATTAAGAGGTTAGGTTGGGTCCTCAGCTGTTTCTCTGTGCTTTTATTAGGCAAATTGAAGAGGTAGAGCTATCCTTAATTTAGAAGGATAAAGGAAGACGGCAAGAATATTGTCGTCTCCCAGGCAGTTCCTTGTGTGTTACCTTTGAGGCCAAAAATTACCTGCCAGACAGAGTGGTTGCCCACTCCTCTAACTCCCACTAACTTGGGTGTCTGCCTTTAAAAAAAAATATTTGTATCAGCTGACTTTTTATTTTACTCCTTCAAATAGTCACTTGTGATTTAGGCTGAGAGTGTTTTATATCAGCCAGAATCTTGTGTCTGATTAGTAGAAAACCATATATTCTAGTGGTTTTCTGTGCTTGGGTGTGGACGGCTTGTTTTTAGGAGTTAGGAAGTGGTCCGTCAGTATTCGCAGGGGTTAAGTTGCTTCTCAGCCAAGTGGGTGATTAGCTATTAGCCAGATCCCTATAATTTTCCCATGACAAGGATTTGCTCGCTTGCCTCCAGCTCTCTGCGACTGTGAGGCTTCCCTTCGAGAGGGTTGAGGGGACGTTTGTTTTCCAGAGCTACAGCTCAGCAGCTTACTGGGTGGTTGGTTCTAAACGTGGTTTTTCCCAGGTGCTGTTCCGAGAGGATTGTCTCCGACCCACGTTTGTTCACTTCGCCGTTAGGCGAGTTGGTAGTGTCCCCTGCCTTTCTCCATGCCCTTTGTTAAAGCTTGATGTTTGAGAAGGCAGTTAGAGTTTCCGAGGGCCTGAAACCTGAGGGGAGAGTGGTTTGAGACTTGGCCTCCCCCCCACCCCAGGTGAAGGTTTATGTTTGTGTTTTTGTTTGGGGATCAAAGGCACCATTTGGCCTCAAAGGAGTCTGATGAACAGAGTGCTTATAAAAGAAACTCAACTCCCCAAAACTAGATAAACTAAGATGACCCTTTCCTTTCTCTCTCTCTTTTTTTTTGCAATGTGAGGAATATATAAATTAGCATGAGAAGCCACGATAATGGGTCATAAATTATCTGTGGACTTGGTTCCCAGTGCTGTTGCCTCTCTCCCCTCCCTTCCCTTGCAGAAATGGACTCAGAGACGCTGTCCTGGTCTTTGCCCTGCTGTTTGTTTGCTTTATTAAGCATCACTGTGCTGTGCTTTCCTGCTGCACTTGGTGTCTTGTTGGTTTCTGTGCACTGGGGTCATGACTTGCTGCTGAGACAAAGCCCAGCCGAGCTGTAAGCACAGCGCTGGAGGAGACATTCACACAGCTATTGTCACTGGATAGTCCTTTCCTTCTATGGTCTGTCCCAACTGCGTCCTGGGATTGATTTATTCCATACCCCCACCCTTGGCTCATCGTGGGAGCCTGGGAAGAGAGTGGCTTTGTGGAGGGCACCCCACACGGCCCCTCCCCAGACAGCTCTCCTTTTGTTGGAAGTCAGCTGGGAGGGGCCCCAGGCCCAACTGTGAAAATGTTTGTTTATAAGAAGCTCGCAGCCGCCCCACCAAGCCTTGACAGCCTGCCATCCCGTCCCCCACAACAAAACAAGCAGCCTGGCTTGCAGGCTTCCGTTGTAAACGCGTAGACCCTCGTGATGTTGGGAAGGCTGAGTGGGTTGTGCTGTTTGTCCGCAGGTGCCAGTATGGCTGGCAAGGCCTGTACTGCGACAAGTGCATCCCACACCCGGGGTGTGTGCACGGCACCTGCGTTGAGCCCTGGCAGTGCCTCTGTGAGACCAACTGGGGTGGCCAGCTGTGTGACAAAGGTACGCTCTCCAGGCGAAGTGCAGACCTAGGGTGGTGGACACCTCGATTTGGGTTGTACTCTCTGTTCTTCTAAGGTGGGGGTTAGGGGTGGAGCCCAGGGCCTCTAGCATGCCAGCAAAGCGCTCTGCCACTGAGCCACACCCTGCTCCTTTTCTCTTTTTAGAGCTTTCTGCTTTGAATTTGTCTGACTTTGCATTTAATGATATGGGGCTTATTTTTCTTTATTTCAGTTTTATTTTTGAATGGGGAGTGGGATGAAAACTGTTGGGTCAGGAATCTTTACTCTCTTGTGACTTTGGGGTCTTTTTGGGGGCAGATCTCAATTACTGTGGAACTCATCAGCCATGTCTCAATGGGGGAACTTGTAGCAACACGGGTCCTGACAAGTATCAATGTTCCTGCCCTGAGGGGTATTCGGGACCTAACTGTGAAATTGGTAAGTGGTCCATGCTGGGAGATGCCTTTTTGCTTCATTTTTCTGTATACTTGGCTAAAAATACACCTAAGAAAAGATTAAAATAGCCTACAAAGTTAAACTCATAATCCCAGCCCTTTGCGGGTTCGTGAAACCTCTGTGCGTCCTTAAAGTTTTTCCGGTGATGCTGATTTACATAGGAGGAATGTTCCATTTCCAAGATGGGCTGGAATGTGGCTGGAGACAGGTTAATGAGAAAGATGACTTGCTGCCTGCCCTGGGCATAAGCAGGCTTACATCACTCGCTTGCTTATGGACTTTTTAGCTGGTGGCAGAGGTGGGGAGGATGTAATGCAAAGTGGGGTCCCTTGCTAACTAATCTGCTCCTTCTACAGCTGAGCATGCCTGCCTCTCTGATCCCTGCCACAACGGAGGCAGCTGCAAGGAGACCTCCCTGGGGTTCGAGTGTGAGTGTTCTCCGGGCTGGACTGGGCCCACGTGCTCCACAAGTAAGTCCAGGCATTAGGCTGTGTCCGCTCTGAAGGATCCCTGCGTCTAGATTTGAGTTGGCTGACCCGGGTTTGTCCAGTGCTGCAGGCTTGGTGACACACCACTCTCAGTGGGAGGGGGCGGGCGCAGTCCGGAGTCCCCCAGCACCCTGTCCTGCCTGCAGGGGGTGCATGTGTCTGATCGGCAGGAATTCCCTCCTGGGATAGCTCATTGCTTTACATGGGCTTCCCGGAGCTCTGGCTCCTGAATCCTGGCATTTCTCCTTCATAGCGAGGCTGCCATTAGGGCGAGCAACTGCGAGGACTCCAAGAGAAATGACCTGGCTGTAAAGTGGACACGTCATGGCACAGACCTCTGGGTGTCATGGCCCCCTCCGGAATCAGGGGATTATGGAGTGCTAAGGGGCAGCCAGCCAGCTGTGAGCACCGCTGATGGTGACATGTAGCTAGGAATGTGGGCTCCGGGGCTCCCCTGAACTCAGCATGCAGTGGGGCCCCCGCTCAGGGCTTGTGGCACTCTGGCAGGCCTTGTAACCTCCTTGTACTCTCTTTAAGTGGGACAGTAGCAGTTCCCAACTCTAAAGGTCACAGTGAAGACTGGGTGAATTTGCAGAGCACAGCACAGAAATGAGTTGGGATTGTATTGGGGAGTATGACACCTCGATTATTATTTGGGAGGAGACTAAACAAAGCAGAGGAATAAGGTTTTCTACTTAAGTGTTGGGCTTTTTTTTTTTTTTTTTGTATATACCTCTTGACTTTTCCTTTAATAGCAAAGATTAGGCAGCTCTGGGTGTCCTGTTCCCACTGGGTGGATGCTCTCCAGGCATCCAGCTGTCTCCCCCACTGCTTGGGGACGGATTACACAAACTGGGGCAGTGGGGGATTTAAAGCTACACGCAAAGCTTGGGCCTTGCTATCACCATGACACGTGCCCTGCTGTAGCTTTACTTGTAGCAGGTGTCTGGCTCTTAGGTGAAGGCTGCTCATGTGATGTGTTGCGCTCAATTGCCAGATAGGTTGAAATTAAACTGTCCCCTCCTTTCTTGTTGAACAGACATTGATGACTGTTCCCCCAATAACTGTTCCCACGGGGGCACCTGCCAGGACATGGTTAACGGATTTAAGTGTGTCTGCCCTCCACAATGGACTGGCAAGACGTGCCAGTTAGGTAAGGAACTTTGACTATCATTGCTGAACCTAGGTTACCTTTTTAGTCATAGCTGTGAAGAGAGATAAACGTGAGGCTGGTGGTGTGAGTTCACACTCCATCATCCTAAGGAATAATCTACTGTCAGGAGTTTCTGGGCCTGGGAGAAATAACTTGAATGTAAATGGTCTAGCTCTTTTAGGCCCTGTGGGAAAGTTGTGGAATTCCTTGAACCATGTCATTTGTCTGTCCACAGAGTGTTCAGCTGGGTTCTAAGCAGGGATGATCTCATGAGGAATGAGCTGTCTGCTGCATTCTTGTAAATCCCAGCAACTAGGCTGTGCCGGCTTCTGCACAGAAATGCATGGTCGTTTTCTGCTGTTCTGTTGGCAGCCAATTGTTGACCAGCAGCTGGAAAGTTACCAATTAGTGCTCCTCATTGGATAAGGGTTAGGGAGAGAGCTCAGATGTGCGGGACATGGGGAACCTCACATTTGTTTCTTAGCTGGCTTGCTAGACTCTCACGTTGCCCATGAAACTCTACTGGTGTGATGCACCTCTGGGTGGGGGATGGGGGTGTAGAAAGACATTTCTCACTGTCCATCCTCACTTCCTTTCAGATGCAAATGAATGTGAGGCCAAACCTTGTGTAAATGCCAAATCCTGTAAGAATCTGATCGCAAGCTACTACTGTGACTGCCTTCCAGGCTGGATGGGTCAGAATTGTGACATAAGTGAGTAACTGTTTGACTTCTGATTTTCATGAAGCTTAACTATAAAATACTTGTCTGTCCATCCCTGGTGTCTAGTTCAGTGTTTTTTTTTTTCCCCGACTTTGCTACAGTTGAACCTAGGGACTGTTGTATGCCAGGAGTGTGTGCCACCACCCAGTGCTACAAAAACCTTATAGCGGGGAATGTTTTTGGAGAGGGAGTGGTCGGGACAACAAGAAAACATAGGATTTATCAGGCTCATTAGCAGCTAACACTGCCCCTGCTCTGATAAGGTGGCTAAAACAATGATGTGAAGTTTCCCTCCCTCAGTCTGGTAGAATTAGGGAGGGTCCCCACCCACTCAGCCTAATAACCTTATCTCACGGGAAACACAAAGGAAATCTGATTTGAAACTTTTATCTGCCCTGAGTGAGAAGGCTTTTCAGTTTCAGTGTCAAGGGCCTCTTTAATAGGATGACTGATTTATTTTTCAGACATAAATGACTGCCTTGGCCAGTGTCAGAATGACGCCTCCTGTCAGGTACGTAAATCTCTGCTTAAATGAAAATGTTGACAGCTGACAAGAAATCCTAAGATTTATGTGACATAGAAGGGCTCCATGCCCATGAGACTTGCAAGTGCAGGTGAAAAGGAGGTTTCTGGACATTTTTGTAGGCTTCTTTTTACCTCGGGCTCTGAGGCAGGCCCAGGGAAACCCCTTACTTGGGTTGAGTTTGGTCGATATTTGGATCCTTCAGTGAACTGGCTGAACCTCAGCAGTCACACTGAATCCCTGAAGCTGTCTGTGGAATACACAGAAAAAAAAGCACGTGTTTCTCTCCCTTCTCCTCTTCCAGGACTTGGTTAATGGTTATCGCTGTATCTGTCCACCTGGCTATGCAGGCGATCACTGTGAGAGAGACATCGATGAATGTGCCAGCAACCCGTGTTTGAACGGGGGCCACTGTCAGAATGAAATCAACAGATTCCAGTGTCTGTGTCCCACTGGTTTCTCAGGAAACCTCTGTCAGGTGAGCGGAGGTGAAAACCTCAGATGGGCACATTTTTACAGCAGAGCCTCCTCTTCTCCTTCCCTCCCTTCTTCCATGTTTTTGAGTCTAGTCTTTTAGGGTACCCGTTAACATCCTCCACTAGGGAATCTCTGCTAGACAGATTCTGGTAGAAGGACATATTTCTGGATGATTTCCTTCTTAGTGCCGTAGCCCATCTCTTTGGTTCTGTGTTTGACTTTATTTCCTGCTCAGGTCTGTCTCCCCCCTTGGCCCTTTCTACCTTGGCCCTATCTTTTTGAATGCTTACCTGACTCTGCTGGTCCCCACAGCATGACAGTTGTGTTATAGTCATAGTGTCGCCTCATAGAAATGGATGGTTGCAGGGGGGTCACTTCTCAGTGCCTTAGATAATGACACCTTTGTCCCGCTCCTGACACTTGCAGCTGGACATTGATTACTGTGAGCCCAATCCCTGCCAGAATGGGGCCCAGTGCTACAATCGTGCCAGCGACTATTTCTGCAAGTGCCCTCAGGACTATGAAGGCAAGAACTGCTCTCACCTGAAGGACCACTGCCGCACGACCCCCTGTGAAGGTACCTTCTTTCCCCAACACCCAACTGTCTCCACATTTTCTCTTTTGTCCTCCATGTGCCACTTCCTGTTAATGTGCTTAGAAGAACTATATAGGCAAGGAGGAACTTTCTGTGATCACATAGGAACCAGAACACATGGGAGCAACCTGTCTGGCCTCCACATATTCGTGTGTTTACACATAGACCAGGGGACAGCACATGAAACCCATGTGTCATTTCAGCCCCGGGTGGGCTGGCTGGCAGCCCTGAGGCAGATCCTCCCAAACAGCACTCTCAGAGCTCTGTGCAAGTGTGGGGATGTTCCGTATCTCAGTTCACCCTGAGGTCAGTGTTGCAGGAGCTACAGGCCACGTGTGGCCACTGAGCGCATGGACATGACTGGCTGAGGTAGCAACGCTGTTTAATTTTAGCTCATTTAGATGTAGATAGCCAGAGCTGGCCCATGGCTGCTGTGTTAGTGGTACAACTTTAATTAAAGCCTTTCTAAGTTTATCCTCCAGCCTTGGTTAGGACTGAGGAAGGAAGCATAACTGATCATTTTCCTTAGCAAGCTTTCCTCTCAAATCAGTAGATGTGAGTGGTGGGATCAAGGGACCCAGAGGCACGTAGGCTTCTTGACTATAGTGACAAAATGCTTCTGAGAGATTCCCCTGGCATCTCGGCTTTGCTTGGCATAGTACAAGGAGGCACGTCGTTGGAGTCCTGGTCCCTGGGGTGCCTCTTGACTTCTTACCCTCATTAACCAGAGGGTGCCCGGCTCCAGTGTGGAGGCGTGGCTTCAGTCCTTTGCTTAGGAACGCTGTGGCTGCAATCTGATCCTGAGCCTATCTTCTAGTGATTGACAGCTGCACCGTGGCCATGGCTTCCAACGACACGCCTGAAGGGGTGCGGTATATCTCCTCTAACGTCTGTGGTCCCCACGGAAAGTGCAAGAGCCAGTCGGGAGGCAAATTCACCTGTGACTGTAACAAAGGCTTCACGGGAACATACTGCCACGAAAGTAAGATCCCTCATTGGGGAGTGGGGAGCGTTTGAGTTGAATTGCCTCAATCAAAGGCTGAAGTGACCATTGTATCTGGGATCTAAAGCTGAGGTTGGATTCAGTTGACTGGTGTCTCTGAGTCTCCTTGTCTACTTAGGAATATTCTGGAATCTAAATTTGAATGGTTGCTCTTTTCTGTAGAACTTTCTTCCCAGACCCACCAAATAACTACAAGTGAGGTCGTTAGTAAAATGGGGAAGGGGACCATCTGGAACTTCTGTTTCATTGGACAAAGACAGTTTACAATAGACCTGCCAGGTGCATTTTCTGACAGTCATGGAAACCACAGGATAGGGCTTCGTTGGGGCATTGTTCGTCCTTCAATTCATATTTAATTGTTTTTCCTTCCACAGATATTAATGACTGCGAAAGCAACCCCTGTAGAAATGGTGGCACTTGCATCGATGGCGTTAACTCCTACAAGTGTATCTGTAGTGACGGCTGGGAAGGGGCCTACTGTGAAACCAGTGAGTCTGATTCCTTGGGCAGGTAGCTCTGGGGTGTGGGAGGGTTCCTCTTAACCTGGAATGCCTTTCTCTATAACGGAAACTTCTGAACATAGGTCCCCAGCCATTTCTGCAGGGGGGGGGGCCTCACTGCTGGCATTTATTAATGCTGAGGGACCTTTGCGTGGGAGCTATAGAACTGGACTGGTAAATGAAGATAGTAAATACCTCTGCTCACACAGAAAGGCCCTTTTAATATCATCCCATCTTGATTTTAATTTCTATGGGAATTGAGAAGGCTGTGCCTTCTCTGGCTAACTTGGGGCGTTCAAAGTTGGGAGTGACTTCATTTCATAAAAAGGGACAGGGAAGTAGAAAGCAGGGTTGGGAAGCTGTAGAAGAGTGAACAGTCCTGGGGTCTCCTTCAGCTGGGGTCTCCTCTTTGGTTCTAGATATTAATGACTGCAGCCAGAACCCCTGCCACAATGGGGGTGCGTGTCGAGACCTGGTGAATGATTTTTACTGTGACTGTAAAAACGGTTGGAAAGGAAAGACCTGCCACTCACGTAAGTGCTCACCAGCCCGAGTCCTGGCTCCGTACTTGGTCGGAGGGACCAGCGGGGGCTCATACGGATACATTCATCCTCCAGGTGACAGCCAGTGTGACGAGGCCACATGCAACAACGGTGGCACCTGCTACGATGAAGGAGACGCATTCAAGTGCATGTGTCCCGGTGGTTGGGAAGGAACGACCTGCAACATAGGTACCTTTCTGCCCCGTCCGAGTATGTGCCGGGGAGCTCCTGGGTCGGGGTCCTGCCCCTCCATGCAGTTTCTGGGTCCACATGGCGGGTGGTCTTGTCTTACAGCCAGAAACAGTAGCTGCCTGCCCAGCCCCTGCCATAATGGGGCCACCTGTGTGGTCAACGGCGAGTCCTTCGCATGTGTCTGCAAAGAAGGCTGGGAGGGGCCCATCTGTACACAGAGTGAGTGTGCTCCCCCTTGAACTCTCAGGGCCGCTGGAGCAGATCCTGACACCCCTGGGGACTTGCAGTCGGAACCAGAAGCAGTGTTTGATGTCTGCTTGCGTATCACCTGCGTCTGTATTAATGACTTGATGGGCTGCAGCCCTGACCTGGGCATGAGAAAGTTGCTGATGAGATAAGTGGAGACAGATGGCGTCTTGGTTCCCAGCGCTGGGGCTGACCAGCGAGCAGCCTTCTGTCTTCCATTCTCACACACTCCACAGTCCCCTCCCTGGGCCTCTTCCTGTGTACAAGTGTCCCACGGCAAGTGAAGCTCAGTGTGCCACAGGCCTGGTTCCAATTCAGCAGAGGTTTTAAGCATATTTGGCTCGTGTTAACTGCAACTTTATCATTTGCGCATTATGGAAATAGATGGTGCTTTCACTTAGGGCTAAGACTCCATTCCTAGCTGAAGTCCTCACCATTGTCGCTGTCTTTCCTTTGCAGATACCAACGACTGTAACCCTCACCCCTGGTACGTGTGACACCCTTGAGTCTGGCACTGGGTGGCTGCAGCATGCAAGGGATCTCGTGGGGATTGTGTTTAAATCGCAGGTTCTGATCCAGGAGGTCTGGGGTGGGGCTCTGCTTTTCTAACAAGCTCCCAGGTGACCCCCATCCTGCCGCTTCATGGGCCACACTTTAATTAGCCAGGTTGTGTCCTCATTTAGAGCAGTGATTCTCAACCTGCACACAGGAATTGCTCAGGGAGCTTTTAAAAGTCCCAGTGCCTAAGCTGCAACCGAGACCTAGGAAATGAGATTCTCTGGGACAGGGCCGAGGCATCAGGATTTGTAAATCTCCCAGGGCAGGGGGCAAATGCTACCAGGGGTGGGAGCTATGGACCGGAACAGGCATGGCTATGTGGGACAGTTGTGGACCGGGAAGCTGCCACCTGAGCTGTGGTCTCTGTTTTCTCCTTAGTTACAACAGTGGCACCTGTGTGGATGGGGATAACTGGTATCGGTGCGAGTGTGCGGCAGGTTTTGCTGGGCCAGACTGCAGAATAAGTAAGGAATACTCCATTTGATTTTCCCAGCTGCTTTCCTCCCTGTTCCCCTCCTCAGCCTCACTTTTTTTTTTTTTTTTTTGAGACAGGGTCTCGCTTTGTAGTTCAGGCTGGCCCTGAGCTCACTATTGTAGCCCAGGCAAACCTCAAACTCAGCAATCCTCCTGTTTCTACCTCCCGAGTGCTGGGATTACAGTCGTGAGCCACCACGCCTGGCACATTTTTTTTTTTTCATCTTTAAAAACACTTAAGGCCCCAGTTCCCTTTAGAAGTAGCCCTGACAAAGCGAGTAATCTGCCTCCAGCCAGGATCAGGTGCCTGGCTGGGTCTTCCTGGTAGCATGTGTAGTCAGTCCCGTGTGCCACAGCCCTCCTTGCTCCTGGGGAGAGTGCTAGCCACAGAATCTGATGAGTAAGCTACACTTGGGTCCTGACAACAGCTTGTGCTTTTTTTCATGAGTAACTTGAAATTATGGGCCAGTGGATACTAACCGCAGTGGCACTGCCATAGGAGCGAACTAATGCAGACGGAGGAGACTGGCTGTGGCCTCAGGGGCTGCTGAGGGTTTGACCAGGCCCGGGAGAAGTGATGGAAGCAGATAAATGGAAGGCAAACAATACACTTTCTCAGAGAGCTGAAAGTTTATTCTTTGTTTTGAGCTTTTGACCTACATTCTACATGCTGTTTCTTTTACCCAGGAATGGTGGTAGAACAGCTGTATTACTGTTTTTCAGTTGAAACAATCCTCAGATTGTTTGAAAATTTACTGGTGCTTGAAATCTTCAGCACTAGTTTGGAACTGTTTGGTGCTGCTGAATTGAGAAGCAGCAATTAGAACCTCAGACACACTGGATGTGCTGCCTGTTTCTAAATTAACAATTTAAAAATGATTTTTAGAAGGGGCGATTGGACAGGGCTTTTGTACTGTGCTACACCTTCAACCCTTCTCACATTTTTATTTGAGATATGGTCTTGGTGAATTGCCACGCTGGGCTTAATCCTTCTGCATCAGCTTCCCAGGACGCTGGGATTACAGGTGTCACCACCACACCTGGCTGGAAGTTTTGCTGCATATAGCTATACTTATGCATTTACCTGTTGTCTCTGGCTACTTGGACGATACTACAACAGAACCGAGTAGCTGAGACAAAGACCCTGCAAAACCCAAAATATTTACTGTGACTTTTTTTTTTTTTTTGTGAGACAGGGTATCGCTTTGTAGTTCAGGCTGGCCCTGAGCTCACTATGTAGCCCAGGGAAGCCGCCGCGAACTCAGCAATCCTCCTGTCTCTGCCTCCCGAGTGCTGGGATTACAGGAGTGAGCCACCACGCCCGGCTATCGTGACCCTTTTGAGGAAAGTTTGCTGGCCCTGCTCTGAGCTGTACTATAGGAAACAAAAGAACTTAAGTTAAAATTGCTATCTACCAAAATGGTGCTTAGCTGTTTGAAGTCAGGATCGTGGTACTCTCAGGGGTCTGTGACTGGTTGTAACTCTTTGGGAGATTAGTGATTCATTTCTTTACTTGGACACTGGCTACACGAGTGAAAATTCACCAAATATATAATGACTTGAATACTTTTCTGTATTTATAAAAAAAACTTGGCCAGCTGCCATACAGCCTAAATGTGAACTGTTTCTTCTAGACATCAATGAATGCCAGTCTTCACCTTGTGCCTTTGGGGCAACCTGTGTGGATGAGATCAATGGCTACCGGTGTGTCTGCCCCCCAGGCCACAGTGGTGCCAAGTGCCAGGAAGGTATGTGTACTGCTATCCATATGTCTTCTGGGGTGAGCAGTATGACTGCTTTTAAGTGGGTGCCATCCTCAGAGAGCATCCAATGGTGGCCACACATCAGGGGTAGCTGTTGATTTCAGTCAGTTCTTGTATAATAATGCTGTAAACCATCTGAAAACATAACAGTTTTCTGTATTTGTTTCTGTTGGTGGTGGAATACTGGGTAAACAGGATCCAGGCTGACCAGCAGTTGCGACCTATGGGCATGTTCTCTTCACAGTAGCCACACACAAGAGTCATGAAGTTCAGTGGCGAGAACCTGTCTGAAGGGTGTCTCGGGTCATACCTGCTGACACTGCATTAGCCAGTCACCTGGCTGGGGGAAGATGTCTTTGAGAGTGGGTAGCACACATGCCTGGTATAGGAGAACTCTTGGCATGTGGCAAAGGGCCTGGGCGTAAGTGTTTCATAACAGGGAGACAGTAAAGTACTTACAGCCATAATCTGGTCCATGGAAGAAGAAACTCTATTCATACTTCTCCACCTCTCAGTTTCAGGGAAACCTTGCATTGCTATGGGAAGTGTGATCCCAGACGGGGTCAAGTGGGATGACGACTGTAACACCTGCCAGTGCCTGAATGGGCGCATCGCCTGCTCCAAGGTAGGGGCTGCGGATGGTCGAGGTTCTGACAGGCCCCACGGTTGTGGGGTGGACGTTCCTGCTAAGATGCTGCTCCTTTTTCCTTTCTCTAGGTCTGGTGTGGCCCTCGACCTTGCCTGCTCCACAGAGGGCACAGCGAGTGCCCCAGTGGGCAGAGCTGCATCCCGGTCCTGGATGACCAGTGCTTTGTGCGCCCCTGCACCGGTGTGGGCGAATGTCGCTCTTCCAGTCTGCAGCCAGTGAAGACCAAGTGCACCTCGGACTCATACTACCAGGATAACTGTGCAAATATCACATTCACCTTTAACAAGGAGATGATGTCTCCGGTAGGTGGCAGCTTTTGCTGGGAATGGTGTGTATCAGCTTATTTTAAAGGCAGAGCATCATAAAACAGGATCTACTTCTCTTTAGCCTGCATTCTTGTCTTTAGCAGTGATATTTGAATTTAGCCAGAGTTCAACGTGCACATCAGCCTCTTTTTTTCTTCTAATGTCTTACATGAGTGGATCTTTAAAAAAAACCATTTTTAGGGTCTTACCACGGAGCACATTTGCAGTGAACTGAGGAATCTGAATATTCTAAAGAATGTGTCTGCTGAATATTCAATCTACATAGCGTGCGAGCCCTCTCCCTCAGCCAACAACGAAATCCATGTGGCCATTGTGAGTATAAGACCTGTTCACACCTGTTATTTGATTATAAAGGAGTTAAACTTCAGTTAACCAATATAGTTTGATACTTCAGTATCAAATAGAGCAGTAACATTTGAAAAAATATCATATGTTGTCTTACAATTTTAAATAAAGTCTTCCATTGAGTATCCCCCATGTCAGTTCTGACAGTTCTTGCATCTTCCAGTCTGCCGAAGACATACGGGATGATGGAAACCCTATTAAGGAAATCACTGACAAAATCATCGATCTTGTTAGTAAACGAGACGGGAACAGCTCCCTTATTGCTGCTGTTGCTGAAGTGAGAGTTCAAAGGCGGCCTCTGAAGAACAAGACCGGTAGGTGTCAAGTGGGACGGTCCCTTTCTGGGAGGCCTGTCAGAGTGGTCTCAGTGCAACACACAGCGCAGCCTGTAGTGAGGCACTGTCTCACAGTGCCCCTCCCACTGCTCAGAGCCTCTTAATTGGTGAGACAGCTAAGTGAGCCAACTTGACCGAGGGCACGCGGCTGCTGTGGGCAGAGGCCCACCTGATACTCCCTGCCAACAAGCCATGTGTTCTTGCCGATAGGTTCCCCTAGGACAGGTGCTGTGTAGGTCCACTGTGGAGTCGTGGAGCAGGGCATCACTGAGCCCTGAGCATGATGCTTTACCAAGCCTGACTTGGCATTTTGCTGTCATGGCATAGCCTGTCTTGAACACTGTAAGGCACTGGTTGGTAGGGTAATTCGATGGCCCAGCATGATATCCAGCCTCATTTTTTAAGGACCTCAAACAACATTTTGCTAGGCAAGAAATGGGCATATCTCCATTTGAATTACACGTGCCTAGAGTAGGTTTGTGATGATTCTAAAATCCAGCTTTGATCATTAGCTGCCTAAGTAGCTAATGAAGTACTAAGTGGTAGTACTAAGTAGTTTCCCTGGACTTCTCTGGAAACTGTCCTCCCACGTGGAGCTAGGGACTGTAGGAGCTGCCGCCCACCCAGTCTCTCTGGGAACAAGTGTCAAGGTCTCCAAGGGCCTGATCCCAGCACTTGCTTAACAAGCTGTGACGTGACAATATGCAGCTGTGAAAGGGGACTTGCCCTCACAGTCCTTTGGTGACCATGGACAGGAGAACCCTGATGGGTTTTCCTATGTTCCTGTAGTGTGCTGGCTTTGCCTGTCTTTTGAGAGTCGATTGGTTCTGTGCCTGCCCTGTAGATTTCCTGGTTCCTCTGCTGAGCTCTGTCTTGACGGTGGCTTGGATCTGTTGCTTGGTGACGGCCTTCTACTGGTGCGTGCGGAAGCGGCGGAAGCCAAGCAGCCACACTCTCTCAGCCTCTGAGGACAACACCACCAACAATGTGCGGGAACAGCTGAACCAGATCAAAAACCCCATTGAGAAGCATGGAGCCAACACAGTCCCCATCAAGGATTATGAGAACAAAAACTCCAAAATGTCTAAGATAAGGACACACAACTCGGAAGTGGAAGAGGATGACATGGATAAACACCAGCAGAAAGCTCGGTTTGCCAAGCAGCCGGTGTACACGCTGGTAGACAGAGAGGAGAAGCCCCCCAATGGCACGCCGACTAAACACCCAAACTGGACAAACAAACAGGACAACAGGGACTTGGAGAGTGCCCAAAGCTTAAACCGGATGGAGTACATCGTATAGCAGATGGTGGGCACTGCCACCGCTAGGTAGAGTCGGAGGGCACTTGGGGCTTGTAGTTCTTTAAACTGTTGTGTGTCACACTCGAGTCCGAGGCTGTTGTTGACTTAGAATTCCTGTTAATTTAAGTTTCGACAAGCTGGCTTACACTGGCAATGGTAGTTTCTGTGGTTGGCTGGGAAATCAGGCGCTGTGTCTCACAGCTGTGTAAAAACCAGTGGCAAGTGCCCCGGGTGTGTGTTATGTCCCCTGCCGCCGACACCTCGACATCAGGCTCTCAAGACACTGCCCAGCCCCCCAGTCCTTGAGCTTGCTCTTCTGCCAGATGTCCTAATGGTGATGCAGTCTTAGGATCATAGTTTTATTTATATTTATTGACTCTTGAGTTGTTTTTGTATATTGGTTTTATGATGACGTACAAGTAGTTCTGTATTTGAAAGTGCCTTTGCAGCTCAGAACCACAGCAACTATCACAAATGAGTTTATTATTTATTTTTTTTATTGTATTTTTGTTGTTGGGGGAGGGGGGACCCTGATGTCAGCCGTTGCTGGTAAAATGAAGAATTTAAAGAGGAAATGTGTCAAAAGTAGAATTTTTGTATAGCTATGTAAATAATTCTTTTTTTATTAATCACTGTGTATATTTGATTTATTAACTTAATAATCAAGAGCCTTAAAACATCATTCCTTTTTATTTATGTGTATGTTTAGAACTGAAGGTTTTTGATAGCATTGTAAGTGTATGGCTTTTTTTTTTTTGAACTTATTTTCTCATTACTTGTTGCCTATAAGCCAAAATTAAGGTGTTTGAAAATAGTTTATTTTAAAACGTTAGGATGGGCTTCTGTGCCTGGGATACTGATACTGATGAAATTTTTTTGTATGATGTCAGATGTTAAAAACACCTTCTATATAGCATCACTTTAAGACACATTTTTAAGGACTGATTGAGGCAGTTTGAGAATTAGTCTAGAACAGGTTTTGTTTTTTCTTTTCCTCTGCTTTAGACTTGAAGAGACAGGCAGGTGATCTGCTACAGAGCAGTTTAAGGGAACAAGTGGAACTATGACTTAATGTAGTCAAAATGTGAGTGGTTTAATATCATTAAAATATCCAATTAATTTTGTAAAGTTGGAAGCACACCAATCTTATTTTGTAAATTCTGATTTCTTTTCACCATTTGAACCACTTGTAAATTTGATACTTTTTGTTATCTACTGCATTTAGGGAGTATTCTAATAAGCTAGTTGAATACTTGAACCATAAAATGTCCAGTAAGATCACTGTTTAGGTTTGCCGTAGAGCACACTGCCTGCCTTAAGTGAGGAAATTAAAGTGCTATTACAAAGTTTGAGATCAAAAAGACTTCTAAAACAGAGTAATCTTGTTGGTTCACCATTGAGACCGTGAAGATACTTTGTATTGTCCTATTAGTGTCACATGAACATAAAAATACATCTTTGATGTGTTGTTCCTGGCAATAAATTTTGAAAAGTAGTATTTATTAAATTTTTTTGTATGAAAACATGGAATAGTGTGGCCTCTTCTGAGCGGACGCAGCCTGCCCTGCTTTGCTGTGTGCCTCTGCCACGCTGACCGATCCGCGCTGGGAATCAGGTATAACAGGATGGGCCAGACAGGGGCCGGGTAAAGAAATGAAAGGCTTTTCAACCACAGAAAAGTTCTCAAGAAATTTTGGGGCTGCTGTGAAGCAGGAGCTGTGGGAGCCCCGATTCCCTTGTTATTCAACAGCAAGTGTGAATACTGCTTGAATAAACACCACTGGATTAATGGCGCGCAGTGTGAGGTGAATTGTTTGGGAGCATTGGTGGGGAATGCTCACTGCACTAAAGGGGTTTTAACCGGTCTGGAATTGGTGTTGGGGCATGCAGAGGGAGGCTGAATGGCTTTCTCACCCTGCTGGCTCTCTGGATTAGCAGTGATGTTCTGCCATCATAGACCACGCCCTGTGGCTTTGGTGTATGCTGGTCCATTAGGGTGATTTCCTTACTGCCCAGTGAAGAGTAGTTAGAAGCTTTTCGTGTTAGGGCCCCATCATTTCGTTGGCCCAGAAAATTAAGTGCTGGATAGCCCAGGCAATCTCAGCCTTGGGCTATTGTCTGCTTGGCCTTCCATGAGGTTCCAGGGTCTGGAAGTCCTCAGGGAGCTGCTGGTCTTTGGCTGCTGTGGTAGAGAACCATCCCACCCCCACATTGTGGGCTAGGGAATCTCTGCCTTGGACTTTGCTGCAGCAAGAGAGGAGTGGTGGGGACAGGCAAATAAATGGATAGCAGCATCCAGCTGCTGAGTAGAGTCACGGGGATTTCCTTGCTTCTGCTTAGAAAGGCAAAGCTTACCCTTCTTGCTCTGTCCCCTAGTGGCTCAGCATTCTGGCCCATCCACCCACCTGGAGTTTTCGTAGTGTAACTCCCAGCTCGCGCAACAAATTTTGGAGGGAAAGGCTGGCAGGAATGTTTTTCTTCCTGGGAAACTATTTTCGTTACTACCAGAATAAGAATTGTTCTTACATGGGAAACTTGTTTAATCATGGATGGTGGAGGATGGACTCTGTGCCCCTTGCTCCTTGTGCCTAAGGAGAGACCGTGGAAGGATAGTCTGCGATGGCCCATGGTGGCCCACAGCATGCTGTGGCTCACTGAGGAGACAGCCTCAGACAGACTCAACATGAATGAGTCTAGATTCCCATGATAGCATCCTGCCTTGGTGTAGCAATACTTTGTGATTAATCTTTGCCAGTAGACAGCTGGTTTCTGCAAAGTTGGGGGGGAAGGAGCGGTACAGACCCTTATGCCAGGAGACAGTCCGGTTTCACAGTACTAACTTCAAACGCCATCCTGAAGCAACACCTTGTTCTGGTGGTTTGTAAACTTGGATTCTGCAAGACCCCAGAATTCCTTGGGAAGCTGCCAAATGGTTTTGTGCCAAGAAAAAAAAAAAATTAATGAGCCTTTGCAATTCTTCATTCCAGGAGGGAAGTGATCTTGAGATGCACGGGTGTTGTCCTAATGAGGTTTCTACTCCACACACTCTTTGATAGTGGAAGCTTACAGATCAGGCTTCTGGGCAAGGCCAGAAGTCAGGATTTTAACTGTGAGGAGAGGCAGAAGGAGGTGGGCAAAGCCTTGTTTTTCCTGGGCTTAGGGATGTGGAAAAAGTCTCCCTTTATCACTTAGCACGAATATTCTCAGCCCTCTTTAAAGGTGCTGGAAGAGTCTAGAAGTCTGGCTGAAAGATTCAAGCATTATTATAGTACATTGAAATTTTAGGAAAAGAGTTACTTTGAAGCTGGTTGCTCCAGGGTGGGAACCTGTCCTGAGAGTCAGGACTTAACACAGTACAGAGTAGAAGAGAAAAGGGGCATAAATTGTAACTAAAACATAAGAGACTAACTTCTCTTAAATGCAGATACTTAGGCCAGGCCCACCAGACTCACCAAATTTAGGCCTGGGAACCTGTATTTTCAATGGACTCTTTCCTCATCTCATGTGCAGTAAAATTGGACAGCAACCCTGCTAAAGTTCTAAAGTACAAGCTCTTCATTAATTACAATGTTTTTTTTTATCACTAAACAGAATTAAATAGTCCAAAAGCTAGTTCGTTGTAAAATTGCCACTTGATATCATTTTTAAGTAAAATAATTATTCCCTTGAGCTTCACCATCACTAACCGATCTGAGGGGTCAGTTAGCCAAGGTTAAATTTTTTAGTAATACTTCCTAGGAACCAAAGAGCCAGAGGAATGAGGGTATAGATTCCCCACCTTTCTAAATGGCTTACACCTGTCATATAACAAGTGTGCAACTAAAAACCAGTTGCCTTTAAAGAAAAAACCCTACGGGCCTACAGGGGTTTGAACTTGGGCAAAGCAAGAGTCCACCACTTCCTTTCGGACTGTGGGTCTCTCTTGCCTCCACTGGGAATGAGAAACAGGAGTTCAGAGGTTCTCAGTCTGGGAAGACACAAGCACATGGGTTATGGGAAGCCTCCTGCTAATGTGTATTTATTCTTTGTAAGCTCTGATTCATCCAAGCATTGGAAAAGAAATCTGCTTCCTGAGGTTCTGTTTTTAAATAGACAGTTTGCAAAAACAACAGTTATTTTTCTTAACATTTTTTTCCCACTCCACAAGCAGCTAAACATCCCGGCTCAGGGCTCAGACTATGTCAGCCTCCAACAATGCCGACAACTTGGGTATGTGAGGCAGAAGAGCGCCTCAAGGCAGTTCTTCAGAGCTCTGGCCCCAGAAGTCTTAAAAGTTTAGAAACCATTAGGACAATCCTGTTGCATCACTTCAAATCTGAGAGATATTTCTGGGCATATTAAAAATAACGAATTTCCCTTTGTGAGCGTTGCCTTCCAATGGCTATTAAAATATTTGTGTGTTTGTGTGTGTCGGGATATTTGTGGTGCTCCCTGGCTGCTGAGGGGCCAGAACACCTGCCTGGCACCCTCTGAGAGCCTGTCAAAAGGGCGAGACTCCCTCGCTTTGGACATACATTCTACCTGTACTACTTGCTCTTACATGCCGGGCACAACCTTCCTGGCATAGAATATGCTTCTTTCAAGTCTAGGGCAGCTTTTACAAGTCTCAAATTATGTATCATTATGCATGAGTCCAGTATTAACCTGTGATGTGCATGTCAGGAAAGTTAACTTGGAGAGTAAAGGCTCTTAAATCCAATAAGAGCCTTGAATGGAAGTCTGCCCGCTGCCTCTCCACCCCCTGCAAAGATCCATACCAGGGCACCCGGGGGTTGCGTTTTTCACAGAGCAAGTCAGATGCCAGCAACATGAAAGCAACAGCTTTGTTTTAAACAGAAGCTCCTGGCAGGGCCGGTGGGGCTCACTGGTGATCCCAGAGGGAAACACAGGTTTGCAGCTGGCCTCCTAATGACTACTCAGGCAATCTAACCGATTGGCCGGGAGTATTTTACACCCGAAGGGTGAAAAGCTGCTTTGTCTCACCCTTGCTGAGTTAAGTGTAGTTGAAAAGCACTGTAGACTCAGTGACTGTTAATGCAATCGGGGATCAATCTTATCCACCAATGGACCCAACTCTTGCTACTTTCCCACAAGGGGAAACTGACGCCTAGAGAGGTCCTGGGATGTGTCATACAGTTAGCAACCACAGGGGCAGGACTTGGGGCCCCTGCTTCCTGGGCTGTTGTGGTTCATGTTTTCTCTGGGAATTCACCAGGTTATACCAGGTTATAGCAAGGGTCTTCTTGCCTTTGGCGTGATTTTCAAAGGTAAAGCGCTGGGATCACTGAGCTCAACAAAAATGGACGCAGTCTCCAGGGAGGTGGCCTAGCAGTCACCGACCTGAGGCGGCTCTCACTACAAAGTGGTATTTTTATAAATCGGGCTGCAATAGGTATTTTCTGAATCAAAGGCAGATTAAGTCTCATTCTTTTGTACGTCGTTCCTTTGTTCTTGGTAAGTTTCAGATTTCCTTTAGATTCCATTTTATAGAATTAGAAAATGAATTGCAGGAAAAGAGTTGGAAAGGAACCCCCACCCTTCACACTACTTTGCGCGTGCGCAATGTCCACAGGCGCAGGTCCACGCATGCGCACCTTTCTGACACGTGGAGGAATCTACATAAGCTGCTCAGGGCGCCAGGGAGCTGACTGCAAGCGTCCTGTGTGGGACTGCATTGACAATTAGGCCTCATTGCATGCTTCCTGACCACGCCCGCTTCCCCTTGCAGGTCCCTAACAGATTATCGCGGAAATCATCAGAGCATTTGCAAATCCTGAAACCCCGATGGCTTGAATGTGAGGAAGCTCACAGGGTCTAGTGTGGACTTGGGCGGACACACACACTGAGGTGTTCCTGCAGCTGCTCCCGGGCAGCTTTGCCTCCTCTGCTGACACCCCCAGAAGCTTTCTGCCCCCTCTTCTCCCCACCTAGCGCTGATGGACTGCAAACTATTCCACAGGTCATCATGAACCTGTTTGTCGTGTCAGGGTATGCCAGGACTGTGCAGAATTTTCTTCTCCGCGGAGGCGCCCACGCTTGGAAAAACCCTGAGACAAAAACAAACTTTCCAACTTCAGGACAAGAATGATCAGATACCCTAATGGGCTCCCTCTGAACTTGCAGTGATTTTTAGGGGGGTGTTTTACAGAGAATTCAAGGGATAAAGCAGAGAGGAGTGCAAATGTGACGCAGCACACAGTTGTGCAAACATCAAGGCAAAGTGCCTCTGGTTAAAGGAAAAGGCCGGCCTCACCACAGTGGGCTTTCTGCACAACTACGCACCATTATTTCTGTGCTTCGCATGAGCCCTCAGTTGATCAGTGTGGGCTGAAGTGCAGTAAGTGAAATGGTCCTGAATGTGTCCTCACCCGACCTGTCACTGGCTGCTGGCTTTCGCCTTCCTGGTTGTATAGTCGGGCGGTATGCTGGTTCCCAGTTCCTGGATTGGAATCCACTCATTGTAACCTGACAACTCTTCCTAGGTTTGGGGCTTAGACAGATTCCAGAGGTCCTGCCACTTACTGACTTGAGTTTCCAAAACTCTCTGTGTCTCAGTTTCTTCATCTGTCAGGGTGACAATGAACATGTTCCATGTGGCATTCATGAAAAGTGCTGCAGGAAGAACACTGCTCAGGATATTTTCTCTAAACAACCTGTGATATATGATGAGTCCATTAAAGAATGAAGGAATTCAGGTGGATTCCAATAGCACTCACCTTTCTCACCATTAAACTGGACCATGTCAGAGAAGAGTGAAGCCAGTGGTAGCAAGCCTCTTAGAAATGAGTGCCCGGACTTTAACCAAAACCCAATTATTTATTGCAGAGTGCCAATGCTGCAATTAAACCTGAATATTCAGATTTTAGTTTAGAAAAAACTCACATGTTAGTATCTTTTGTCTTAAAAAGCTTGTGCCATCGTTTCACCACCAGTGGTCCAGGCTGTGGGGCCTGGAGTGGTCAGAATTCTGTGTCGGGCCCCCATCACTCCTGGGCCTTGGCTACTCAACTAAACACTAATCCAGGTATGGAAGTGAAGGAATCTTGCCTTCACAAATCAGCCTGAACATACATATTATGTAGGTGAGGCTGACCGCATCAGGAACTTTTTAAGGGAAAATCAGTTTTCTCTGGTTACAGAAGGAAAAGTCAGAAGGCTCAAAGTGTGAAAAGAGATTCAAGGCGGTGGAAGTTTATTATTAATGAAATGGAGGGGGCCACGTGGCAAAGACCTGAGAAGAGCTTCTAGGAAATTGCTGGCCAACAGCCAGGACAATGGAAGCCCTAATCCTGTAACTACAAGGAGCTCAAATCTGCGAACAATGCAAAGAGCTTTGAGGATGGAGCCTGGCTGATGCAGATTTCAGCCTTGAGACCCTTTTTTCAGCTAAAAAAGGTGTCATAAACCATGAGATGGTACATTTATGTTCTTTCACCCACTAAGTTTATGGTAATTTTTCCACAGCTTAGAAAACTAATGCAAGCCTCTTACAAAGGGAAACATACCAGGCCATGTCACATGTAGATGCTGCATTTGGTTGTGACTATACAAATTGTCAGCTTTTTCCTTGATCAATTCAGTGCTTGCTACCAATGTAGAAGAAAGAAAAGCTCATTCAAGAGAACGAACTACAGGACTGGAAAAAAAAAACCTTGGGTGCCCAATTAAATTCCACAACAAGTGTGTGGTCTCCAAGTGTAGATAGCTGACTTCAGCCTGCAAATAATGAGAATTTCACCATAGTACTTTGCTCTGTCCCTCCCACTCCCACCACTGTTTTAAGAAATTAGTGCTGAGGTGAGCTCGGGTACTGGCTTTGGAGGACTCTCGGATGGAGTCTGGGGTTAGTTTTCTATCTTCATGAGATGATGTGACGTTATCTGACTCTAGTTTTCTTAAGATTTTCAGTGTGATGAGTATTTCAAAAATACTTGGCAATAGCCCCCTCTTCCACGGGAGCCCTTTCCTAAAAGGGGTTTCCCTCCTTGGCTGGCATCACTCTATGTCAGCCATTTCTTCTAGAATGGGAAGGGGACAAATGTCAAACCTAACTTTCTCTTCCACTAACTTCCTCTCTCCCAGGATTGCTCTCATGTGGGGGCAATGGCCTAGCTAGACTGCACAGCTGCTGGCAGAGAGCTAAGGTTTCTCTTAAGTTCAGGAAGGTTTTCTAAAATATTATTAGGACCTACAGTTAGACTTGACAAACATACATTACAAGAGCAAACGTTATTTCTATAACCAGGTCTCAAAAGAATATGCAAATTGATAAACCAGCCTCAGGAAATACAAGTTTAAAGGAAAGTGGGACCCATTTGCTATAGGAAATTTACAGATGGATGAAGAGCTCACTTGTCTTTGAAACTGTAGAGATTTTAGGTGACATCTACAACTTTCTTCTAATTGGAGATTATTAGCATCAAAATAAGAATCCTGTGTCTTCTGCAGGACCCCTCTTCTCAGAATTGCTTTCGAAGTGATGGACACTTTTCACTGGCCAGCCTCCCTAAAACGCTTTCCAGATGCCTCAGCCTCAGCCTCTGCCCATGGCCACTACCCCACTCTAGATAGTCACTGTGCGAAGCAGAATGCTTTGGGAAACTGGAAAATGGCTCACTAAGGAAGGATTTTTAAAACAATATACAAATAAAGCCCTGCTGCTGTTTCACAGCCTCTGATGTCCTTACAAGAAGATTTTTTGAGGCTTTTCCTCCTGGGACACATCCCAGACGCCCAGCCTGGGCTCCCACATCCTGGCTGGAGGTCACTCTGATTTACCTTTCTACCTTCTCCCTCTGACAAGAGTGGACCAGCTGGACTGAACCCTCCCAGACACTCGCAGTGGGTTTGGGAAAGAGCCTTCTGTGTTCTTCTCACCAGTAAGGCATGTGAAGGAGGGTCTGAAAAGGTCCAGAGAGCCACAGGGCCCAGGAAAATTCCCAGTCAATCCATTGCTTGCTTCCTTTGCAGCAGGCTCTGGCGATCTGTCCACAGTTCCGGGGGCAGGTGGAGAGAGGGATGTGAGGCCAGGAGTGGAAATAGAAGCCTTGTATGCCTCTGTGTGTGTGTGTGTGTGTGTGTGTGTGTGTGTATCCAAGAGCACAGACAGGACTAGCAATAGAAGAGCAGGCGAGAGGGCGTGGGAGACTGGGAACTCATTTATAAAAGCTCTTCTGCCCTAAAGCAAGTCAAACTCCCTGCTGAGGAGTTGCTTTTTCTTCCTCCCTTTTGAGTCTTCTGTGCAGAACTGACCTCTCCCCCAGCAGAGGTCAGCACCCTGCTTGCCCTGTACACACTCAGCCTTCTGGGGCTTGCTTGACTTCCAGCCTGCACGGGAGAGCAGTCCTCAGCTCTAACTTCTGATAGAAAAGCTATGGAAAATGTCGAAAAGCTTTTTTTTCTTTTTAAAAACATAATGTATGTACATTATAAAAAAAAATCTTCTGGGAACTGAGCAGAAAATAAAAAGCCTAAGAATTCTACATCATTGTAGAGCCCCCTCCCTCAACCAACTTCACCCCCTAAAATAAATCAGGCAGGGTAATGAACAGGCTTAAAGAAATGTAACTGAACTTAAAATACAAGGTCAGTATCTCATCCTAGGTAATCTTTTTGAGGATGAGAAATTCTCCTGATTTTCCCACAGGGTTATTTCAGATGTGCTTCTTGAGCCAAACTATTTTAAAAGCGTTCATTCTTCCACTGCCCTGCCAAATGCTAACTTCAGATTCACACGCACTTTCAGAGAGCCTATTAATGATATTAATGATCAGGGATCAAAGGCAAACTCCAGAGGTTTATGTAAGAATTTCAGACAATTATTTAGGTGCTCTAAAAACTCATCTCACAAATGAGGGTAACAATTTCCTAATGCTGGTGAAGACTAAGTGTTGTGCTCACATGTGTAGGGTCTGAAGGGAAAAAATGCACAGGGGCCTTAGGAGGAAACAAAATATGATTTAAACATGTGACTGGTGTCACCTTGTCCCCACAGCTTTTCCTGCTGACTTGTTTGGAAGTAGGTATTCTTCGGATTTGCAGGAAGCCCTTCCCCTAAAGGGCAGCAGGTCTTAGTTCACCCTGCCTTTCACATGTACACACACACTTTCTCTTTCTCTCTTTTTAAAGCCTAGCTTCACATGAAAATCTTTATTAACGGGCTTTAAAACAATATCTAGGCCTAGCTTTCAGAACAAATTAGAATCTACCCAGATGAGTCCAGTGTGTGGCCTGTGTAGAGAACCATTTTTAGAACACATGCAGAAATTAATACACAGGGGTGGGATATTTATCTGAGTACTCTGAGACACATGGATGGCAATGAAAATACTACTTTTGACATATGAAGAGACTGGAGGTACCAAAATACTAGTGGGAAAACAGCAACCTGGACCCAGTTTCCAGCTTGCACAGCCCTGCTGTTATACAGTCCCAAGCCCATGGCTGCATGTCCAGTACAGGGCCACGTGGGAGCCACCATGACCAAGGTCATGAAGAAGGGTGGGTTATGCTTTATCATTTGTTGTCACTCTACACTTCACACATAGCTCTTTAAATGTATATTGAAATACTTCTGCAGAGTCATGCATAGGCTGCAGGGGAAATTTCAACACAAGTGACCAGAGAGGCCTAGGGTACCAGAGTATAAGGCAATGTGCACAAAGAGCTGGCCTAGGATTTTTTAGCAGTCCTGAACCAGGATGACATGCACAGAGATAATGGAAATAAATGTCAAGATTCTCTGGAAAGTAGTCAAGGTCACGTACTCTAATCACTCCCAAGAGGTTTATCTTAGTTCACGGTTAGGAGCAGAAGTGGGAACAAGTTCACATGGTAAGATGCACCCCCAAAATTTTAGGAGCCAATTTAATTCTGATGTTTCACATTGGGTTTTATAAACCCAAATCTTTAGGGGCAATGTTTCAAATAGTTCTTTTGATTATTTTAAGTATTGCAAATGTACCAATTGCTTCTAGGAGACAAGGTTTCTTACATAGAACATAACTTAAAATGATACGTTCAGAAAAGGGCAGTTTGGATTGTATTCCTTGAGGCTAATTTACTTTTTAAAGAACAAAAGTGACACTACTTTTTTTTTTTTTTGAGACAAGGTCTCACTGTGTATTTCAGGCTGGCTCTGAGCTCACTATGTAGCCAAGGCAAACCTGGAACTCAGCAATCCTCCTGCCTCTGCCTCCTGAATGCTGGGATTACAGGTATGAGCCACCACGCCTGACATTGTGGTATGTGGGATTGATTGCTGGTGGGTGTGAGTCACCACACCCAGCATTGTATGTGGTTACCAGGGGTCGAACTCAGGACCCTGCGCTTGCGAGGCAGGCACCGGAATTACTGAGCTAAATCTCTGGCCCCAAAAGTGACACTATTTTTTTAAAAACATTCTTTTCTTTAGTCACATAAAGGTACACTTTCACTATATAACTGCATCACTTTGACACACACAACTACCTATTTAAAATTTTGAAATAAAACAAATGCGAAAATAAGGTTGATAGAAAAAAAGAGCTCTCCTGGTACTTGTATTTGGCTTTCCAACTCAACTACAGAAAGCTATGGTGGGGAGAAAGGTATGTCAGATTCATACCTGTGAGCACCTGATCAGATACTTCTGGGCCAAATGCACATTTTATTATTTTTCCTAAGTAAATTAGGAAGCAGACTTTGATATGATACCCTAATGGTACTTTTTAAGGTAATATGGTCTATGGTAATAATTATGATTCAAGATGAAACTTATTGAATATGATTAAATTCGAGCTCAGTACCAAACAGCTCTAGATAATTAAAGATAAACTCCTTCATTCAGGTTCCTTCCCTTATAGGATATACTGACATACACTTGTTTCCTGTCTTGTTAAATAATATAGAAACCAAATTAGAGGGAGTTCTGCAGATTTCTGTGAATTTAATTATACCTTGAAACTGCAATACCAGGTATATATATTATATATATGGTTAGACTTCTGTACTAATTACCAGAATTGACTTCATTTTATGATGCTTAATTTATTTTGTACTAAGGAAGGCTTTAAACTGTTTAAGAGGAACTAGTTTAATTTTGATTTTCCAACTTGCTCCAACATGTTTTAATTTAGTAGCATTTCAATACCAAGGAATGAACTCTTGTCTTGACAAACCATGCATGGAAATTTCCTCATAAGAGAAAAGAAGAAATTAAGATGATTTCCATATTCAAGTCACAGCACGCTGAATAGAAAAATTTTGGCTCATAGGAAAGCTGGTCGTTATCTCAGAGGAGGGCCACTCATTCATCTTGTGGAAACAGTACTGTAGGGGTGGCCCAGCAGTACAAGGAATCCTGGAATGCCATTCTCTTGGGCACACCTTCCTTCCCTTATGTGTATCTGCCCTCACCAAACTTTATGAAATTAAAAGCCACTGATATGCTAAAATCCAAACATGAAACCAAGGAGAAAAAATATACACTGCGATACCTTTGTTGTCCCCATGATATATATAGTCTGTGATATTTCATTTAGAGACAAAATACATTCTCCATAAATCAAAGACTTATAAACCAATGGCCCTGGGCACACGCAATATTCACTGTACCAACAAATGACACCCCTACTCCAGGAGTCTTGCTTTTTAAAAAGTAACATCTATTTTCCATGCTTTTTAGTGCTAAAACAAGGGAACAACACAACCACTGCAAAACTTACTCCTTCTCCCCAAATATTTGCTCTTTTGCACTTAATGAATCATGTGTAACTGGATAAGTTAACCTCCAGAGGCAAAGAAAAGAATATGTAAGAAAAATCTCAGACTTTTTCCAGACATTTTTTGTTTGTGGACATTTATTAAAATAAAACATATCTGTCTATTAAAATGTCATTTGAAAGCACAAAGAGATGGCTTAGAACAAGTTAAAAAGAGAGTTCAAAATTATTACATTAATTAAACCTGATCAACATCTCCTGTGTAACAGGGCTTTGAATAAAAAATTAGAGTACTGAGCTATTGAAGTTTTTGTGACTACAGATATTGACAAAGTTTCAGATTTTAAGAATGAATCACTAAGATTATTAAGAATATTAAAACACATACCATCCCTAATAGTAGAGAACCCTTTGTATCCCACCTAATAAGTAACAAAAAAACCTGGCATCTATTTTCCCCTTTGTTCTTCCAAATATCCAAAGAATCACACAATCACTCAAGTAGCAAGGGATCCAGGGGTGTCTCAGACATGTGGAAGGAAAATGCTTAAAGGCAAAATTCCTCAAACATATGCCACAGTGTGAGAGCTGAAAGCCATCTCCCACTTCCATTAATCCTGTTAAAAACCACTGTACATAAAAGGTGTAAGAAAGACTATGTCTATCTTCAAGCTAAAGGTGCTGTTTTCCCCCTCAGAGTGTGGGAATTATTATTTTCTTGAATATAACAAACTCTAGATCCAAGCCCTTTCTTGAAAGGAAAATCATCATAGGCACACATATTTGGCTTTAATTATCAAGACTAGATTAACTAATGAAATAAAAATCTCAATAAACCTCCTCTGGTGATTTCACTTCCAATATCTCCTCCTAGTTCTAAAGTAAGCAACAGCTTCTGGTAGTCCACTGTTTTTATTCTACATTACAGAGAGTGGTTTCTTGATTTATCAGTGGGATTACTTGTATCCTCCCTGTTTATAAAATGATCTCATAATTATTTCTGTTTGAGATGATTCAATGACACATGTGGTCCTGTTTTCAGAAAGGGAATATCTAGAATACTGATCATTCTAACAGAGAGGTCCTATGATGGACCATAGCCATCAAAGTTCTACCACTTCTAAGGGAGTTCCATTCTGAGTAGTCCATCCCTTCTGTGCAGGCAGAATCAGCTCCACTGAGATTAGCATTCTGTTTGGCTTGCTCTTCGCCAACAGAATTCTTAGAGTACAGTCAGGTGGGACCAGGAAGAAAGCCAGAGAGGAAGTGGAAAGGATCCTAAGGGGCAGGACTACAGTATGGTTCTACGGGAGGTATGTAGGCTTGAACCACAGGAGAAGGACAAGATTCTATGTAAGGTTGGAACTCCAAAGCAATAGACCAGGGCAAGCTTTGTGACTGCAGCTGAATTTCATGATAAAAACAGTGCCATGAAACATGGTGGCCCACCAATGGGCCTCATCTTGCACAGTACTTTCAGGGAAAGAAAATATGGGATGGGCAAAATGAGGTGGCAGAACACTTTCATTCATTTCAAGCATGAACCTCTCCTGTGCCTATTTCTATATTCTTTTTTTTTTGAGACAGGATCTCCCTTTGTAGTTCAGGCTGGCTGAGCTCCCTATGTAGCCCAGACAAGCCTCGAACTCAGCAGTCCTCCTGCTTCTGCCTCCCATTCCATATATTTTGTTGACATTTTGTTTTGCTAATTTAAACATTTTCAGAACTACACTTGATTGCTTTTTGCGTTGAGAAGATGTTATTTGAAAGGCTCACCTGATGTAAGCAGAAAAAATGATGCACTGGATGGGTGGCCTTCGAATAAAGCTTGTTTCTTACTTTAGAATGAAACTGAATCAATGCTTCATTTTTCAAAACTTAGCACCAAAAGTCCCATAAGGAATGGATTTACTGAGTATTCGATTCTAATCCACCTCCACTGTGACTGGAAGTAACAAAGTTCATGTATCTCACTGTTACATGCAGCCATAAGAAATCAATCATGAAGATTTTTCTTCTTAAGGTGCTTCCTGGAAATACATTTCAAATACCTTTCAGAGACCCATTTTTCAGAAACTGTGATTTTATTTTTGAAATGTCCAGTGTGAACATGGCTAAGATTTTCTGTTTCTCCACTGTCTCTAATATTCTTCAGAAGAAATTTCAAAATTTCCAGAATCAAAATAGGGTGCAGATTAACTTTCCAGGTTGACCTCTTAGGCTGTCTGTGGCATCATCATGATAGTAGACTGTGCGAGCAGAGAGAATTTAAACTGTCTATGGAGCCATCTAAAGAAAAAAAGGAAAATCTCAGCCACTGAGTTCCCCTGGGTTCTGGTCTGTCTTAACCAAGATCCTGAAGTTGCAAGGGCATGGACAGAGGCATGCCTGAGCCACAAGTAAGAGCAAGCCTCTCCCATGTCTTCCCATAATGGCAGAATGAATTAGCCACAAACTTCCGGCAATTAGAAGGGTAACAGCTCCCTAGGTGCTTTGGCCATCCTACTGTAGCACCTGGGAACAGACTGACTCATACTCATACACTGAGCCCAGGTATTTTATGAGTTTGAGGGAATCTGAGGGTGTACATGTCTACACGTGGCCCCAGCTGATGAGCTGGAGGCCATGGTAGTCAGGCTGGATAAATTAACTCTAGGGAGTTTCCCATTAGTCCAGTCGTTCTCAAACTTGAGCATGTTTCAGAATCGCCCAGTTTCTCATTCAGCAGGTCTGGGTGGGACCAACCCAATGCTCAATTTTTAATGTATTTGTAGACCATGATACTGCTGTGAGGACCGCATGTTGGGAACTCCAGCTTATTCTTGCTCTAAAGAAAGGATCAACTGTACACACACAACAGAGGTGCAGCACCATGGCCCTGTCCTTATGTGCCCCATCCCAAGATCTGCATAGCAATGAATCAAAGAGCAGAGCATTTGTTCTCTATGCAGTCTTTGAACAAATGGTATCCTACTTGTCAAGGTGAATGCCTCTTTGTCACTAAAGTAAGTTTGGAAGACAGTTATAAAAATGACAAGCAGCAATATTATTAGAAAAAGCGAATAGTTTACTGTTTTAAAGCTAACCCTAACATGATAGATACTTTTTGCTTACGATAATTAGTCTAAGTAATTCCTCTTATTCCTCAGCACCTACACATGTGAATCTCTTGTCATAGATTTGGCCACTGTATCTTCAACTACAACTTTGCAATCCTTTATAATTTCTTTCTTTTTTGGCTTAGGTTGCCCTGAATTGCAATCTTCCAGTGTTTGTGGCTGAGTCGGTTTGCTGTTCCGGTGCTGGGTTATTTTTCATAAGATGTCTGGAGGAGACATTTTCCAAAACATGCAACTCTTCCTTAGACATAGGGTTTGCCAAATCTTATTTTAAAAGTAACCCCGGATCTGACAGCCCTGAAGTTGGCAAAACACGGACAGCTGTGCTGTTTTCCACTCTAATTTCTCCTGAGACTAATGATCACTTCCAAGAGAAACTCTCCTGTGGTGGTCAGAGTCTTCCGGAGAGCCAGTTCCTGCATTCTGCTGTGTTCTGGCCGCCCATGGACTTTGCTTTGGACCTGGTGATGCTGACTCACAGCTATAGACAGGGCTCCTGCTTAGGAGGCCTGCCTTTAACCTCTCCCCAGCATGAGGTTTTTGCTGGCTGCTGGTGTCTTCTGGTTGAGTCTGATTAACCTCTTCCAGCTTTTGAACAGGAAGCCACCAGTGACTCTTCACTGCCTTTATGTAATCTTTTGCTTGACCCGTGGATTCTGAGGGGGGACTGGACAAGGCCTCATCAACCTTGCTCCTTCTTCCTACCACTGTAATATCTGAGTCACTAGAGGTTCCCACAGTGGCCGTGTGGGTCTGTAATTTGCCTAAGACACTTTCTGTTTCTGTTCTTTTTGCACTAAAAAACAACAACAAAAAAACAAACAAGCAAAGATTTTATGCTCTGTCATAAAATGCTACCTGCCTTCTCTAGCATAATATAAGGGAATATGTGGTAGTTTACACACAGATTGGATTAAGGAACAACTTCTGCACATTTCCTTATATTCGAATATGCTTTGCTTCTCAACCACTGAGGTCATCAACAGAATTGTGATGGGATTCATATTTCAGGACAAACAGGCATGCATTTCTGATGTTAGGGGCCAATTTCGCTGATGTCTGCACATGGTTTGTTTCTGGATGTTGATGCTGAGATGTATCCAAAGCTCAGGCCATGTGTCAAGACAGTGCCAAAATGTCTATCCATCTACATTCATGCACTCCAACTCTCTCAACCCCTTTCCTACAAGCACACAAAAGACAAGTTTCACTCTGATTGTAAAATAACTGCACACGGGAAAATGATCTTACTTTCAGCAAGAAGTTAACCACCAGAAATATGTGAATGGCAAGAAACTTCTTCAATCACTAAACTCAGACCACTGAAACTGGAATATTTATTTCATACAGAGACTGTTACTATCAGGGATGCAAGGATTATCATAATTACTATAAAGCAGAAATGAGCATCTTAGAAAAGTGTTTTAAATCTGTCTAGAGTCACCCTGAAAGTTGTATGAAAGACATCAGCAGCAGGTGCTTTTTATCTTCAAAGAGCTCGTAATTAATTACACCTTGCAACACACCTATGAAGCAAGGACTCTGTTCCCTCTCCCGAGAGTGTAAGAAATAGAGTCAGAGGGCGGGAAGGGCAAGTATGTGACCCAGGGCAGCATCAGTGCCAGTGGGGCTGTGTGATTAGGTTCTATGCACTCCTGTTCAATTCTAGACTCCACTCGTTTGTACAGGGAGTTGGGAAACACGCAGGACCTACATTTCTTTCAGAGCATTTCTCTGGAGCTTTGCACTGGGAGGAAGTGGACTCTGCACACTCAGCAAAATAATCAGACACTCCACGGAGAGCTCTTTCTGTCTACTCCAAAAGATAACAAAAGTTCAACCAGAAATCTATTAGCTGAACATGAGAGAAAACAGTTACACTCTGCGTATGGATTTATTTTTGTAAAGACTAAATGAAACTGCTCAGTGTTGCAGGGTATTTTAATTCTATTATCCAGGACTTTTAGGTAAATTACAACTTCTTTTGGAGTGTCAGGCTACACATTTCATACATTAATATGCACCATGACCCACACAAGACCGTAATGTAAGTTCTACTCTAGGTCAATATCTGTTATCTCTGAGGCCAAGGCTACGGCAAAAGTCCAGATTCACTGAGCCAGCATGTAGTGTGTTTGTGGTAAGACTTGGTGACACTGTGGGCTGCACACCTAGGTTTTCCTAAGTGCTTCCTATACTCTCCTCCTTAGACAAATACAAACATGGCCCTTTGTCCCTTTAAGGCAAAATCAAGACTTAAAAGTTTTAATAACGCTATCTTCAAAAGAGGGGTTTGTCGTTTTTGCTACTGAAAAATCATTTCGTTCCTTTCTTATACTAATCACTATCATGGTTTTATATAATTCACAGGTTACTGGTTTACCTGCCTTTTTACAGGCTAGTGGAAGGGTTGCAAGGATGTCACTATAAAATGTACAAGAAGTCTCCCAATCTTTGCCAACATTGACACATATCATGCCTTTGAAAGCTTTTCCTTTTTGTTAGCAAGAAGACCATTCAGACAAGATGCTACCTTCTCTCATTTTCTAAGACACTGAGTATTCCTCCCCATCAAATTATAATAAGTCTCTGACTTAGGAACATCAGAGTTGTGAACTTTTGAGGTGTACTGTATTGTGTGAGACTCACTTTGGCGACTTAGGAACAAATCCAAATGATTCTCTTAGAATTGAACTTAATAGTTAAAAAGTTGGGAATTTACTGGATAAGAAAGTGTTTTTGCCACAAGGAACTGTATTGGGAAGTTGTCAGCAGGTCCCTGCTTTTCCCATGGGAATTAACAAGGACAGTCCCAGAGACCCTACTAGGAAGCAGTCTTTAGAAATATACTGGGATCCCCTCATATGGATAGGATGGGCCTCAACTAATCACAGTTCACACCACTAAAGTATAAGGAGCCTTCAGCATTAACAGTGCTCAGGGCTTCAGGTCCAGTAGATGTCATTCAAATCATATCCAGTTATAACCCAAGAGAGGCTTAATGGTTAGTGAGAAGAGTATTATAGGCTGTAATAGAGTACAATGCATTCTGATACATTTCCCTTTTGGCTTGTTTCCTACGAATTTACTCCTTGACCAAAACTGAGTAGTGATTTAAAAGTTAAATGAGAAAGACACACACACACACACACACACACACACACACACACACGGACAGAGAGACAGAGACAGAAGAGAAGCAATGGAGATTTATGTGTGAAACACTTCTAAACATGCCCTATAAGTACAGTAGATTTTCCCCCTCTAACCACACCCTGTAAGTGCTGTATTTTCAGAGCTGAACAATTAACATAAGGAGCATGAGTCAGGCTTTGAACAACTCTGTGGGAACCAGAAAGCCTTTTGCTATTAGGAATGATGTAAATTCCCCAAGGCTGGAAGAAGTCCACAATGGAAGGCAGACAGGGTCATAAATAACAACAATGGATTTGGCCTACACCACATGAAGCATGATGCTGTGATAGTGACACTCTCTTCAAATCTCAGATTGGATTTAATCACTGCTTTTACGTATTTATTTTTAAAATCCAGTTTAAAGAGAACTGTGTATTTCCTCTGGGAACTTCAAAAAGTTTGGTAAGGAACAGAGCAGTCAGCTCTCATCTGAAATTCCTCTGATAACAATGAGGGAAAGGACCTAAAGAAAAGGATAACATAAAAGGTGACAGAGTGACAGAAGGAAATGTCCAGTTCAAAAAGTGCAAAACCTGTGACTTCCTTTTCAAGAAAAGAAAAAAATAAAAAAGAGGAAGAAAGGCTAGGCGGGCTCTCTTGGTTACAAATTAAAACCACATTTGGCAATTTGTTGAAGGAGGCATATTTACATTTGTATGAACACTGGGTGGGCAAGAAAAAAAAGATTAGTCTCTTTCTTCAGGCCTTGAACTGTCAGGTCTCATTAGAAATCTCTTATCCTTACATTTCTAGGGTTATTTCACTACCCTCTGTCAGTAAGTCACAGCCTTTGGGCCCTCTTCCCCAAGGATCCCTATGAAAGCAGCTCTCACCTGGGAATAGGAGATCCCAAAAGACTTTGCCCTGATTATTAATGGTTCTCACATCTGGCACCAAAATGAAATCTGTGGGCTATCCTGAGGCAAAACTCTAAGGTGCAAATATATAGTTAAGGGTGAGAAGGTTGCATATACTCAGGGCTTCCATCATGGTCACCATGATTTGGATTATGGGTGAATGATGGTCCTATCATCTTCTGCAAGAAATACAGATAAACTCAACATATTCAAAGATGCTGCCAGGCAAAGTCTAGAATGGATGGCCTATTGAGGCTCCATTATTTAAGAACTGGATTAATGACAAGATCTCATGGGGGTCTTCATAAATGACTGTCAGCTAGCTCTTAGCCTAGGCCAAAGAATACAATCTGTAAATATTATTTCCTGCCATTCTGCACTCCTGGCTACTTAGACTTCACCCTACCCTGATTTTAATTATTGGCAGTACTTTGAGGATTTCATATTTAAAACTTTTTACCTACAAAGAATGCCTGAACAGACACAGGACAAGGACACTAGTTTAAGGAGTCTAATTTAGGGAGGTATTTTCAGTATCAACTCAGGCAAGCCCCAGAACAAGCCCCAGAACAAGATAGCAGCATCCTGCAGAGATAGTGAATGCACTGAGGTTGAAGCTATCAAAGCATGTTATGGTGTATATATGAAACCTCTAAAAAACTTATGCATGAAAGGATTGGTCTCCAATGCAGCTATGTTCAGAGGTCAGGATCACCAGGGCTCTCACTCCTCAATGGATTAATCCATTGATTCACTCAGCACTTACCAGGGAGGCAGGGACTGGTGGAAGGAAATAGGTTACTGAGGGTGTGTTCTTGAAGAATCTTTTGTTCAGTCTCCTCTTCTCTGAGGACTGGAAAGTAAATTAAAGGAAGGGACCACAGAGCAGGTAAGAGGACCAGTATGTGCTGGAAGTGGAAGGGGACAATCTTTTATGCCTTTGTAAAGGTGGTACATTAAACTGAGGAAGGTGATATGCTGTTTTGAGGTTTTGAGAAGAAAAATGAGTTGAAATTTTAAGAGGTTTATCTTTGGTTAAATAGAGGAACCGGGACGGAGGTAGGGAGGTAGGGAGACTGGTGATGAGAGATGTAATGGTCTACTCAAGAGATGATGGGTCTGCAAGGATGTACATGGTAGAGAAGTGGTTAACTAGAAATATAATTTGAAGCAGTGAAAGGAATGCTAATGAACTGGATGTGGGAGAGTGGGGAAGAAAAAAAAGAATGATTTCTGTAGTCTGTGGTTTAAGTAGCTGTGTAAAGGATTTGCCCTTTGTCACTGTAGGAAATGCAAGGCAGGGCAGGTTTAGGAAGGAGAACCAAGAAATCAGCTCCACCCCTTTGAATGGGATTAGATACTTTTATGAAAGGGCAAGAGAGGAAGCCTGCCCTACCTGCCCTCCTTCTTTCTACCATGTGAAGACAGAATTCTGGGGGTGCAGCACCAGACCTTCATGAGACAACAAACTGCTTCATCTTGGACTTCTCAGCCTTCAGTACAATGATAAGACGCACTTTCTGTTCTTTATGTATTACCCAGTGATAAGCATTCTTTTACAGTAGCACAAATGGATTACAAAAGGTATGCAGACTTTAAGTGGCAATGCTGAGCAAGCAGTTAAGGTTCAGGTTACCAAGCAGGTTCCCAGCAGTCTCTACTGCAGACCCAGAGTGGGGAAGCCTCACAGATGGTGTGTAAAACCATTGGTGAGTCATGACGAGAAGTCTGTCAGGGAGTGAGTTAGGATGAGAAAAAGTAGAGAAGATGAAGTAGATTCCAGAAGGAGACCTGGGAGAACAACACAGGAGGAAAAGAAAAATCAGAAAAGATGATATCCTCAGAGTTAGAAAAGAAGGAAAGTAAAAATGAAATGACAATGAAAGTGACAGTTGTGTGGAATGCTGCTGAGCAATTATGAGTGGAAACTGACTACAGGAATGAAAGTGAACTTGACATGAACTGTTTTCAAAGGGACCCAAGCTCCTGAAACAAGGTTCAGAGGAAAGTGGAGACATAATGAAGACCAGAAGTCTCTAGCAGAAATATAATGTGAGCTGTGAAAGTAACTTGAAATTTTTCTATAGCTCTACTAAAAGAATAAAAGAAAACTGATGAAATTAAATTCCAATAATATGCACTATGCTGGGCGTGGTGGTACATGCCAGTAATTCCAGCACTCCAGAGGCTGAGGCAGAAGTATTGCTGTAAGTGAGGCCAGCCTGGGCAGCATAGTAAGTTCAAGGCCAACCTGCATTACAAAGCAAGACTCTGTCTCAAAAAACAAAAACAAAACAAAACAAATAAACTCCAATGCATTATTTAGCACTCTATAAGGAAATATTACTATACATGAAATCAATACAAAAACGTTGAGATATTTCATGCACTGTCTGTGTGTACTTTATACTTTTGGAACATTCTTTCTGACTCATCACAGTTTGAATGCTCACCAGCTAAATGTGCTAGTAGTTACAGCATTGGCTAGTGCACGTCAAGAGTATACTTCGGAAGAATTTTGCAGAGAAATTGGGCACTGACCAATGCTACCCTCAGTACAGCTTGGTAGGACAGCAGTTATTACTGTAACCACAGCCCAGGGCTGGATGCTGTTGGTTAGGACCTGAGTTAAGGAGGAAAACAACACGGCAAGGGCCTTCTGACAAGCATGGCCTCCACTGGAAAAATCATGTAGCTGGCTTGCTAGAACCTTTCTGGAGGCCCTGGGATACCAATATTAGTTGAGGTCGGAACTGGGGATGTGAGATCCTTGGGGCCATGACATCAGGCCACTGATTTCTCTAAGAGTTCTGTGGCTAGACCAGGTAATCCCAGCTGTAACTACACAGCTTACCCTGCTGTATGGTCCTTCTAGCATTCCTCATGGCCGGGATGGAAATCTGTGGCAGGAACTCTCTCACCTAACTCCTGTTTTAGAACTGTGAAATATCACATGATGATAATACGGAAGGGACAGAAGCTTTTTTGTTTTATTAATTCTTTTTAAGGTAGCATTTAATGTAGTTATGTGGTACATTAAGTCTTTATCTTTTGAGAGTCGGACCTGTTTTCTCATGGTTATTATACATGTGTTTCTTCTGGCTTGGTTTTATATATCACCAAATGAAAATAATAACCAAAGATATTAAAAGTAGGCAGTTCACAGAGTATTCAGACATCTGTTCGTTCTTAGGGGAACACTCCAAGTGTGCTGTCTCTCAGTGCCTCCCGATCACATCTGCAAGGAAGAGGACACCCAGAGCTTATGGGATCATGGAGATACAGGGTGCACAAGATAGGTGTAGACTCTGAGTCTCCCACTGACTCCTGAGTCATGCAAGGGCCAGTTCCTCAACCCCATGAAGATTTGGTTTTTCATCTGCATTTCACTAGTATTTGGGGAAATTGCAATGCAGTGAGGTACAGGAAGCACATTTCGCACACTGAACAGTGCAGAACACATTTTCATTGACATTACTCAAAAAGAAAATCTAATGCCTCTACAAATCATGTGGAGTTGGTGCAGGGGGAAAGATGCCTTGTCTCCCTAAAGAACTTGCATGCTTCTAAAGGTCCTCTCCCCAACACCTTAGCTGGGCCTTGGTGAATATTCAGCAGGGACAGAACTGTTACTGTTGGAAAGATGAGAAGAACAAGACCTATAAAGAATAAGACTTGTTTAAGGACACACACACACACCCACACTTAGCTCAGGACAGACTGAGACCTGGGAGGCTGCCGTGTGCATCACTCACTCCTCTGCCCAGTACCCACACATCCTCTGCTATCATGGTGAAGGAGGGAGTTGTGGAAAGAATATACAACTTCAGATTGAAGTCGTGAGCTTCAGTTCCCTCTTAGTCTTGGTTTGGAAAACTGATTTATCTTCCAAGTATTAGTTTCCTATTCTATTAAAAAAGGGGGTGTGAAAATAATATCTGTATAGTGGATAGTCATTTCCTGGAAGCAATATTCAGATTTTATTCTAAGAATGACATCCCTAATACCTACCCAGTGTCCATGCACTTCAGGAGTCCTTGTCTTCATTCATGATTCCAGAAATAGACCCATGACTCAGTCTAGGAAGGGAAACACCTACAGCTACCACGATCAAATACCACATGCAAGCTGAGCATGAAGTCAACACCACTGAAGGCACAGCAAGAAGTGGTGAGAAAATGGATCTTAAGGATATTCTTTGTGCTTCTGAACAAGCTGTACCTAACATCTGGGGACAGGAGCCAAAGCCATTCTGAGCTGTCCTTCCTGTCCCTTGGGTATTTAAAGGTGTAAGACTGATACAATCTCGTCTCAGGTTTGCTGCACTGAATACATTATTGTATGTGACAGCATTCTGCAAAGTCATTTGCAAACAAGAAAAGCAAAGTACAAGTGTAGTATGTCAGGTTCTTTGGGGAGCATAGAATGGTACAGTAGAATTTTGGAACTACCTTCAACATCTTATGACCTGATAATCAGAAGGCAAGAAAAAATTGCTCTTTTATATTAGTGTGGCTGCAATAGATTTTTAGAAGTATTGGTGTTCTGAAACATGATATAACATGAAGGCAGGGTCACAGACAAGCACCTCAAAGAAGTCCTGAATATAAGAATGATCATAACCTTACACCACATACAACAGAGCAGAACTGTCTTGAAAATGAAATTGCTCTTTCCCAAACTTCACCTCTAATCATTCCTTCAATTATTTGATAGTAAGTTAATGAAGTGAAAAGAGCAAATCAGGAGGAAAGAAGAGTACAGGAAATAAAAACAAAAGAAATAATTCAAATATGTGTGTATAGACTCAAAGGAACTGAAGAAACAGGGGATAAAATGTAAGAAGCAGCTGATGAATTCCACTGGACTAATGTTAAAGACAATGATGGTGATGATTAATATGTGTAAGGGAGATACTGTAGCCGGGGATGGCGAACCTTTTAGAGATCGAATGTCCAAATTGCAACCCCAAACACACTTATTTATTGCAAAGTGCCAACACAGCAGTTAAACCTGAATACTGAGGCTATAATTTCAAGAACAATGTATGTGTTAATTGCTTTTGTTTTAAAAGGAAAACAAAGTAACACATATATCTTAAGTTCACCACCACTGGCATGGCAAAGTACTTGGCATGGGACCAGCACCTGGTAAATGGGCTTCCACCTGGCCATGTGGCAGGTTAATCCTTCCCTGTTTCAGAGAGGAGGAAACTGATACCACACGAGGCCAAGTTATCTGTCCAGTTTCCATTGCTTGGGGCAGGCCTGTGGCTCCACACATATCTGACCTCAGGGACTAGATCTCTAAGGGAACTGAAGCCAGGGTTGCTGATGATGCTGCCAGGCAGGTTGTTAATAATCTAGTTTTTAATCTTCAAAATAATTTTTAAAGATTTTATTTTTCTTCTGAATGGATGACTCTGAAACTGTTGTATATAGATCCAGGAAGTACCAATAAGTAGTTGGAAAGAATGTTAACCCTAAAAATGATATCAGTGAAAAAAAAAATTCAGGAAGTTATTTTTTAGGAAGTACATGGTACACAGGGAGTTTCCAGTTTACATTCACCTACACTTCGGGACCTAAGAATAAATCCTGAGCAACCTTATCTTCCACCATGAATTTTTGGTTGTCTATAATTACGACAGAGCTTGGACATTTTGAGAACTTACAGACTTGGACCAGCACTTGGTATTGGAAGATCCATCAAGCACTCTGCTGCTAGTTGACATTGATCAGAAAAACATAAAACTACACATTTTTTTTTACAATTTCAGGAAATTAATGAATCATAGTTTAATAACTATTTTAAAGGTAGAAGGGAAATGTCCATTTGAAACAAGAACTTATCCCAGGAGGTATTGTCCTACATTGAGGATGCCTTGTTAAAAAGTATTCTGCCCCCAATGACAAAGACCTCTGGTTGTGACAAGCCAGTGCCTGTGGCAAGACAGCTGGCTCTGCATTCTGCTAATTTTTCTCCTAATGACTCACGTGGCTGAGAACATGGGCTGGTCATGAACAGAGAGGAAAAAAAATGAGAGACATGGTGGTCTGCACATGCAGGTAGTGCGTGGGGCTGGTCAGAAGGGAGCCCACAAGAGTGGGAAAGGGGTGGAAGGTCAGAGAGAAGACAGCTCAGACGATTGTCTCATTTTAAAATTCTGAGCTGGCCCATTGCCCAGGGCCATGGAAGGAATCACTGTTGTTATGTTCCTTGGATATTGACAGCCAGGCCCCCTCTTTCCAAAACTCACATCTCATGATAGCAACAGCTTTAGTGGAGTCTGGGAACCTCATCCCCAACATGACATCGTTTCCTTGGGAAACTGAGCACTGAATTCTAAATCATCTGTTTGCTAATGAACTTTCCAAACATAATCCACTCACATGCTGAACTCTGCCTGTGCTATCGCTGTGGGTGTTCTGAGGAGCATGCGCTTTCAGGAATTCAGGCCTGAGAAGGCTGTTGCCTCCCGACTCCTATTACCTTAGAGAAATGAAGGGTCTTTCTTCTGAAGCTGTATCTCAACATGAGTCTACTGGAAGCCCCTGGAAATGCAAGGTGTTTAGCTGGGTGGTCTCCACTTCCTCTGCCTCCTCCTTCTCGGGATACTGGTTAAAAATTTTCCCATCATTAACAGGCTAACTTCATGGGGTATTCTCACTTAAGCTTCTGGTATTTCAGCCTTCATAGCTACAAAATTAAGCTGAACTGTCAAGCAGAGATAAACAAAAGTGAGAGTGCTGAGCTTCTTCAGCAAATAACACATGTAGCCACAAACTGTCAGGTATTCTTCTCATGTCAAGTACAGAGGGAAAGATGTGTAGTTAGCTACTAATCCAGCATTAAGTTAAATGTTCTCCGGGGGATAAGGAAAACCATAATTAATGCTTTTAAGTCATTTTAAAACTTATTATTTGCCTCAATCATTAAGAAAATGTAGAAAAGGCCAGAGATATAGCTCAGTGGTTCCTCACCTGCCTGGCAAGTCCAAGGCCCTGAGTTTGATCTCTGGTACCACAAAAACAAAAAAAGAAAAGAAAAGAAGAAAACTTAGAAAAGCTTACATGGCAGGCAATATTTTTACCTCAGGTCCCCAGGGAGGGATGGAAAAGGCAGTAGTCAAAACTAGATTGATCACTTTTCGTATGGTTCTATTTCCTACTGTGTTTCTCATTAAATATTTGATGTAATTAGCCATCAAGGAACAATTATAGTCTCTGAAAACAGGTACATTACGAAAGTATGAAGGATTGGGGAACTAAGACGTATCTCATTCTAACTCAGCTTATCTAACCTAATTTATTTATCATATCCTATTCTAAGTTAGCAAAGGACAGGTTCCCGTGGGGGAGAAGGAACATGAAACATCTCACTCGTAAACACAGATGGCGAAATATTTGGGAGAATTTTGCTACTAGGAGAGGAGAATAAAACCTCAGCTTGTTGTAATGTGTGAAAGATATTTAATTTTTAAAAAGTGACCTTGAATGAGAAATACTTTTCCTTATTTTCTGGGTTATAGTCTAGAAAAATTAAATCAGTAAAGAATATCTTCATCCCTACTATCAAAATTTCTACTAGCTCCTTCACCTGAAAGTTAACTAGGGGCAGCTGGGGAAGGTGGCTACTGTAGTCCCCATCCTGTCAAGGAAAACAGCCCATCTGTGGCCCTGGAGCTGGTGCCCTCCAATCTGTTCCTCATCTATCTTCTGACCATGCTCTGCCCTAGGCATGGCTACATCTGCCTGAAAAAGGAGAGGGCAGTCAGCTTTGGGAGGTAGCAGACATGATAAGAATCCTTTAACATTAAACAACAGTCTTGACATAACTGTATAAAATAGTGCTTAAATACTGTATTTTGTCAGGAAGTCCCAGCAATCCTCTTTCTAAATGATACTACAGGAAGAGCCCAGCCCTGCATGGCTGGATTATCTCAGCCATTTTCACAGCTTGGGAACAACACAAAAGAAGTATAAATCAGAGAACTCAAAACAGTGAAGGCCTCCTGTGAAGGAGCAGAAGGAGGGTCTGGCCTCTAAGAGATGCCTTATTGTCACAAGTAAAGGCAGCAAGAGCTTGGCTGTTCCTTAAACCTAGATGCCATCATTAATATGATGGTGGTCAACATATAGAAGAAACAGAACCTCCCATCACAAAATGTGATTCTTTCATAGAAAAATACCAGAAGAATACATAAGTATTTGCCTAATTAAAATAAATTAATATCAAGATTATTCAAAGCAGAAATCATCACAGAAAACAAAAGTCTGGTGATGACTGAGACTCCTACTGTGCAGCAGCAACGACCTGTGATTGAAAAGTAAATGATTAATTCGCTGAGTTACTTTCCTTACTATATAAGGAAATTTTATCCAGTAAGGAATTTGTGAAGTACAAAAATGTCAATAGGAAAATGGACACCAATTTATAATTCACAAGTGGGTAGTGTCCTAGTTAAAAAAATACACACTGACCTCAGTTATTAAGTATGAAGTATGGAGAGATATAGATTAGATCAGTAACAGAGGTTATCTCTGGGCTGGGAGTTGAAGATCATTTTTTTCCTCTGTGTATATGTGAATTTAAATTTTTTATACAATGGATATGTACAATTTTGGCAATCAGTTATTAAGAACTAAGTTGAACATGTCATGGAAAATGCAAAATATGGAGATAGTCTTTCTCCACTCAGGAAACTTTTTCTGGTGCTGTAGGAGCCTTGTCTTAATAACATTTATATAATTCACCACTAGCACTATTTAGGAAATACAGCAAAAAAGGAGGATATATATATGTTTTTTTTTTTTTTTTTTGGTGACAGGCTCTTGCTATGTAGTCCAGGTTGGCCCTGAGCTCACTATGTAGCCCAGGCAACCCGGGAACTCAGCAATCCTCCTGCCTCTGCCTCCCGAGTGCTGGGATGACAGGCATGAGCCACCACACCCGACATTGTGGTTTGTGGTATTGATGGCTGGTGGGCGTGAGTCACCACACCCAGCATTGGGAACTCAGTACCTTGCACTTGTGTGGCAGGCTCCGGCACCACTGAGCTAACTCTCTGGCCCGAGGATATATTTTTAAAATCTACAATATATTATGAAAAACCTAGAAAAGTAGTCACCTAGTACTTTTTAAAATGATTTAGTATTAAAGTGAAGGATTCTTTTTTGAATGAACTCATTCACACTGAAGCAAATGCTCACTGATGAAAATGAAAGGATTCTGTCCTCAAGGTATAGAAGTCAGTATGTAAATTAAATAGATTAACTATTCTGTTCTAAAACTATAGGACCTAAGTCTTTCCTCTTAACTTCTACTTACCTTTCCCAATGTAGAAGTACACCCTAAATATTTTTATCACAATTTTAAAATGTAACAGTAAAACTCTTATTTGTATAAATTATTTTACAATTTATGTTTAGCTACATTTATTCTGCTTCTTGACAGAAATTCTTTGTCAGAAAAGATTTCTAAGATAATTTGATATTTTTCCCCTCTTGACTGATGAGGACTAAGGTCTACAGAGGTTGGATTATACACAGCTGAAGAATATAACAGCCACGCTAAAAGTAACCCAGTCTCTGGTAGTTTACTGCTTGAGACTAATTTTCATTCAGTCTTATATTCATTAACTAGGAGATTTTCCATGTTGAATAGTAGCCTGACTTAAGTGAAGTGGTCAATGTAGTGCTTAAATGTCACCTCTTGTTAGGAAGTTTCCCTGTGATCACCCTACTTAATGGATGTTACAGCAAGGACTTAGCCCTGTGTGGCTGGTTATCTCTGCAGAACCACAATTTGGCCACAACTTAAATGCAGATAAGCAGAAAACTCAAACATCTTAATGTATTCATCTACTTGTAGGCAGCACTAGTGCTGCATGTCATATTTTAATTTCCAAACAGATCAATGCCTTTGACACCATAGGTACAAAGTTAAGACAGTATGGCTAGAATTTTGGCCTTTCTCTGAAAATGGCAGGAAGGATATGATTGAACAGTAAGGGGACAGGTACAGGAAAGAGACCTCTTTAGGAAAAAAAATGGAGGTTTTAGTTGGAACTGTATGCTTTTGGTCAGTAGGAAACCCTTCAGTGTTGTTTTCTTCCCTCTAACAAGGATGGAACTGAGGACTTTGTGTTTTTTTTTTTTTTTTGAGGTACTGGGATTCAAACTTGGGCCCTTGTGCATCTGAAGGTTGGCACAGTACCACTTGAGTTAAATCCCCAGCTAGAGGACCTTGTGCTTTTGAGGCAGGTGTCCTGCCACTGAGCTACTTTCCCAGCCCCTTTCAGTAGTTTTAATCTGCCAGACTGTAAGCTCTTTGAGGACAAAAGCAATTTCTCATGGTATTTCTGTTTTCTCACAGCCTAGGAGGTGTCCTGGCATGGAGCAGCAGTCTGAAATTATATGCCGTCATACGATGGCAGAGGAGATGGGGTGGGGATTTCCAGACAATGGGATGGCTGGCAACCACAACAGGAGACAGCACTCCACACTGACCCTGAAACACCTTACAGATATATAATAGTTCTGTGGCTATTTATACAACCCTAATAAAGAAGTAATAAAAATTAATTTTATATTTCCTGAAAGTTGTGACTATACATCTGAGAAAGAAGTCTCATATGGACTTGAGTTTGTAAAAAAGAAAATATTATCAAAATGGAACATAACTGAGTACGGCACAAATTTACTTTATGCTGTTCTTATTTCTTGGGGGGAAAAAAAGGTGAAGGAGAACAAAGAAAAAACAACTGAAGGTAAAAACTCTCCAAAAGACTTCCTCGCTCCATATCGAGCAATAGGTCAAAAGCTGAGGCTACAAGGACTTTGAGATTTCTTATGAGAAATTCTAGTAAGAAAAATAGAATGAGTCATCTCATAATAATGCCCTTTCTTCCCAAAGTACACATCACAATTCCCACATCCCCAGCGCATGGGCACTCAGCGCAGAGCTATTGCAACATGGAGGATCTCCCTGCACCGATGTCCCTGAGAGACGAGGAACGTGGACGGTGGGAAACAGCCCCCTGTGTGGCCCAGAACGGGCACAGTATGGCCCTGCTTGCTCTGTCGCCCTCTGTGCGGGCTGATCTGGCAGCTCTCTCGTGCATCCACCTTTAAGAACTGGGGAAGGGTGTGCGCAGCTGTTTCCCCATCTGCAGGCTGAACGAATCACTCTGCAGCACTTTCAGCGATGCCCCAGATTTCCTAACAAGTTTTTACGTAAGACGACATGGATGACCAACTGAGGGAGAAAGCATGATGGGAAAGGAATCTGTCCCTCTTGGGGCTACAGACAAACTGAGGCACCTGGAGTGCTGCTGGGGTACTAGCTCATGTCTGTGGGCAACAAGAGTGAGTGCAATAAACAGTCTAGAAAAAAACCAAAGTTCACTGCCAATGCAGCTACTTGGGGAGCCAAGTTCCCAGGCCTTGCCCACTCACAAGTTCCCTGAGAATTATTACCAAGGGAGTGGGATGGATTCTGCCCTCTGTGGAATATCAGTGTAAACTCACAAAAGAATTCAAGGCTTGAAGGAAGTTCATGGAATACTCAGGGGAACCTGAGATCATGGGCTCTGGGCATTTGAAGTATATCAGGAGGAGCAGGAATGCCTTCCCTGGGCAGAAGGCAGTTCTGGGAGGAAGGACTGTTTATTGATCCTTAAATAGCCAAGCCAGGAAGGCACTGCAGAGGTCAAATGTCATGAGGATTAGGCTCCAAGACACTTCTGGTGGGAGGATGGTATAGCTGGCTTGGTGGGCAATTTGTGGAGGGTACCCTTACTTCACCTGGGTATTCTGTAGCTCTCAGTGACAAGGAGCTAGAAGAAGTGGTGAGGGTTAAGGGGGCGTTCATGAGGGCAGGTGAGGAGGTGGGGAGAGAACCTCACCTCTGGTGATGTAGCCCAACAGTTGCTGCAATAGTGTAGGGAGCGGAAGCCAGCGGGGCAAAGAAGCACCTGAACACACAGACTAACCACAACCAACAGAACCCCTACAACAAACTTCATGATGCAAATGGCGTTTTTCTTACGAGCTAATGTGGTTAATCCTGATCATGTTATTCTTAAAAATGAGGACATTTTTAAGATAAGAAGACTGAACTCTATCCTGTAAAAGGCTCACAGTTTAACGTTTCAGAATGAAAATTCTCAACATTTAGGAAGTTCTCCAGACTGTAGGATTTATATAACAGCAACTAGAGAAAACTTACATCTATATAAATACCAGGGCCCCTAAGGAGGATAACATTTCATTTGTATTGAGATGTTTTAACTCTCCCTTAATAATTTAGGATACTAAGTATTAATATTACATATCAGATATGAGATCTATGAGATCTAATTTCTTCTGTATTCTATCTGAAAGCAGTATTGCTTTCCGGTACAGTTAACTGTTATTTTCTTAAACCGCAGATCAATTTCTTCCTTTCCCTAAAATCAGCAAACAATGTTATATATTAAAATTGTATGCCAACAGCATTACTGGTTCAGTATTTATTAACTTGATAGGATAACTCAGCATCCTGGAAATAGTTCAAAGGATAAGCTCTTAATACTTTTTGCTAAATTTACTGCATTTGTTTCATTTAGTGTACATATGTAGCACTTTTAATGGGTAGAGAAGAGGAAATGGATCAGAATGGCTTTTCTGAAGAGGCTGACAGCTCAGAACGAACCAATCTAAATGCAAATATGAGGGTTTTTTAATTCGTAATTTCTGCTGGATCTTTATTCCCTCTTATCATCTGTGAAACACTCATATTCTTATATGTTTATTTAAGATGAGATAAGAAGCTGGTTTTAGACTATGTGGGCCAAATTTCAAATGAATTAAAAAACAGTAAACATTAGAGATAATCTAATATTGCCATAAATTATTTTACAAGCATAATAATCATGTCATATTTCATGGCTGGGTGAATATTTGCTAATATTTTTCTATTTGTCAAAGTTTCAAGTCTTATACCCAAAAACATTAAAAAGTTTGTGCAGAGGTAAGCAGTCTGGACTATAATTGCAGCAAGACACACACACAAAATAAGGATATTGCCAATAGTGACGTTAAACTAAAAAACAAAGCTATGACTTACACCACTCTGAGTGAGGTTTTGGCTTTTGTCTAAACAGAGAATTCCAGTGATACAAAAACAGGCCATGTAGCTTAGCGTGTGTGTGTGTGTGTCTGAATATGAACCCCATCCTCTATGAAATAATACACCAGGGAGAAGACTGGTTCTCATGAAAATGATTCACCCTGGAATATGATCTTAAAGCCACTGACCCTAATGAAAAGTTCCAGTGGAAACATGTGAATTCTGCTTTATGTCATTTTAATACTACTCTAAGCACTGATTTTGTGATGTGCTGCTCATTTAAAATTGCTAGTGAAAAGATGCTATCAAACTAAATATTCAGGGGTTCCTGGGGGGGGGGGAAATTTCAGTGCATCAGTTAATTATTATTTGTGCACAAATTAGGGGAGACATTTTGACCTCTTAAAAATGCACTAAATACCCAACAGCTAATGAAAGTAACACACATGTCTTTCCCTTATTTTTTTTTTTTTATAATAAACCAGCATTTAAACACATTGGTTTGTCTAGAGAGTTTTTTTCATACATACCAAGGCTTCTTTCTCATTTGCCAAATTCTCAGGACTGATTGCAAGCTGACTGACACAGACCACAAATCGGTCAGGGAATACTCGGAGTTCTGAACAAAAGGACAAAAATCAACTTACTATGAAGGAATCAAAAGAACTATGAGCACAGAAATGTTTACTACTAGATTTCTTTGTTGGTTTTATACTGTGCAGTATGTATGTAGCTATATGACATGCATTTCTTCTCCCCTCTGTTCCTTTTCTCCTTCCAGTGTTTGCCATCAGGAGGACAATCTGAGTGCAAGGCCCCAGGGAGAGCACGGAGGCTATAAATAGGGCCACCTGACCCCATGATCATTATAGCACATGGAACCAGGGTAGGGCCTCTGCAGCTCGCTTTGTGTCAATCTGCAATTTTCCCTTTAGAAATTGTATTTGGGAAAGAGTATCAGTGTTTTCTAGTAAGTGCAGCTTTATAAAGAGGAAGAGTGTTAGATAAAAATGTAAAAATGTGACCCACCAGTCATTTTTTTTAGTTGTTTTATTATCATGTCACATGATAGCTGGTCTTAGTGAGGTCTTCTACACTATGGGGCAAACTCCCAAGCTAGAACTGGTTTTGAAAATAGCAATTTCTCTTAGGATGAATGATCAGACTAAGGGAATAGTTAAATAGGCAGTAGTAGAGGTGATAAAGCTACACTATAGTTAGTGATGACCTATGATTGCAGTCTCTTAAAAGCAAAACCACTAGCTTTCAGATGGGAAATGCTAAATGAATCATAGATGAGGACTCAACAGTCAACAAAGGGACCACAAAAGAGCAGCAGCACCACATGCCCATCGTCTGGTCTATCCTTCCATTAATCCATCAAAAGTCCACTGCACCTGGCCCTGGACTGATGCCCCAGTGGTGTTTAGTGGAGGTTAGTTGAGGTGGGTGGGAGGACCCCCTTCTCTTTTCTTAATATTTGGTGCACTGATTGATTATCTTTACGACAGACATGTATCCTATTTAAATTTTCTAAAAGAGGAAATTTCCCTTTATATATAATCAATTTTAAAAGAGACAGATATTATGAATTAGGTAAATAAAACTTCCTACAAACCCTGCACACAAGGGTCCTGAGTTGACCATGTGTCTCAATTTGTACTCTGGGAAGCCAGCACAAGGTGGGAGTTATACAGACAATTTAAACGCATTTAGCTCCTTACACCAGTCAACTACATTAAATTATGCCAAAGGCCTAGTAACAATGCTCTCCAGATCCCTGGACTTACTGCTGTCTCCTCAGTGGTCATTCTCTGTACTCTAGTCCATTTCATTCAGTATGAAACTTAACAGTCCTGAAAAATAGCTGCACCCATCCTGCTTAAAAGCCTGCCATGGCTCCCCAGCCTCTGGGTCCAGAGCCCAACCTGCTAGTCTGATCTTGTTCCACTTATCCTCCTTATTCAGAAAGCCCTCACTTTTAGGTGGGGGTCTGGGTCTAAAAGCTGACCTCCCCTGTGGAAGTTACATCTGGCTTGGTGACTACAGATGGCCTTTGAAAAGCCAGAACAAAATTATCAAAGCAGCTGATACTACTCATAGGCTCCTAAAACACATAGAAATCCATGGTAAGTGGTCTGTTTCCCACTTTATGAAAAATGAAACTGAGCCATAGAATTATTCTCTCCACCTCACAATCAGAAAACTGAAATATAAACAGTTTATTAGTGGTAAAGAGTTAGAATTAAAAATTATCAATTTTATCAAATAATCCCTCCATTTTGTATTTGTATTTTTATCTCTGAAAAATACAGATGTCAGATTTTAAACATTTTGATACCAGGTATTGTATTAACAGAAAGCTACTTGTGTCTAGGTCATAATTAAGGGTTATATTATTTATTATTTAAATAAAGTTTAGCCAATGGCAGTCTCTACCATAAAGGTAGCTAAAAAGTATTTAAATAGGGCCAGAGATTTAGCTCAGTGGTTCCAGCACCTGCCTTGCAAGTGAAAGGTCCTGAGTTTGATCCCGGTGACCACGCAGAATGCTGGGCGTGACGACTCACGCCCACCAGCAATCAATACCACATACCACAATGCCGGGCGTGGTGGCTCACGCCTGTCATCCCAGCACTCAGGAGGCAGAGACAGGAGGATTGCTGAGTTCGAGGCTTGCCTGGACTACATAGTAAGCTCAGGGCCAGCCTGAACTACAAAGTGAGACCCTGTCTCAAAAAACAACAACAAAAAACAAAAACAACAACAAGAAAGTATTTAAATAGATATAAGGACAGCTGGCTTATTCTACTATAAAAAGTGAACAAAGTGGAAGGCCCCTCAGAGGGAACTGTATTTCAAAACCACATTTGGGGTTAAGGAAGCACAGAGAACCACAAAGAGTTCACAAGTAAACCTCTATATAGTTAATTTTTAAAGTCCCTGTTTTATGTTTTAAATATATACTGACCCTGTCCAAGGAAACTGAGCTAAATTTTGTTTCCAACACTCCAATCTACTTGGAGAACAGGCATTAGCTTCTGGCTTTATTGTTGTTGGCTCCACAAGTCTGACATCATCTCTCAGCTGACATCTTGACTTGGGGAAATGTAGGGTGGGAACTGGCCGGCTGCACACCTACGGAAGGCTGTGGTGGCTCTGGGCTGGGAAAGTGCTTTTCCTTGTGCACAACTGTTCCATATCCCAGGGCCTTGGTGTGCACTGACAACGAGAGAGTGATTCAGAAGAGTTCAGCGTGCTCCCCTCACTGCCTTCACAGAGACAGGCAGTATAAATTCGGAGAAAAGCACAAAGATTTGAAAATAGTGACAGCAGCATGATGAAACAAACAAGAATTTCTATTCCTTAATTTTTTTTCCTTCTCTATGGTCAGTGGATTGTGTAAAATGCTGTACAGTCCAAGAAACAGGTTCTTACTAGTATTCTGTGAGCTCCCAACGCAGCGAAGGTGGATCCCCCTTTTGAGGAAATAGGCTGTGATCTGATAGCCATAACCTGCAAAATGAAAAGAGTATCATATTATTTCTATCATATATTATAAGCATATTTGCTACTGAGTCCAAGGAGCCCAATTCAGAGTCTGCCATTAAGTATGTATTCAATAAGTACTTAACAGTAATTATTTAACAAGTGAAGGAATAGGAGAATCAAGAGAGAGCGTCATCTGAGGAAGGGATGAATGTGGCTGTGCCGACTCTCCCAGGAGCATGGCTGGAACCCACAGCAGAGCCTCTTGACCCTGAAGAGGCTCCCAAAGTAGAATGAATAAGGAAGGTCCAACGTACCTGAGAATTGGGGCTCTTGGGTGGGGCAGTTAACTCAGTGTGAACTAATGTATAGATCCCGGCCACCTTCTGACATTCATATTTATTGACACAACTGAAAGTGTTTTGACTATAAATAAGTTACTTCTTAATTTTCTAATTCAAGACAGCCAGTCTTTTAACAAGATGAAAAGAAACACAGCAGAAAAAAAGTTTCCAATCAACCAGAAGGTAGCATTAACCACTGGCAAGTGCGTGAGACAAATGGAATACCCTCTGCTAGTGACAGCAGTACAAACAGTCACTGCCACTTTAAAAACCTACCTGTGTCTATGAAACAGAACTAATGTGTTCGTAACAGCATTCTTCACAGTATATTCAATGTACTCAATATAAAGGTTCATCAACAGTAGAATTTTTTAAAAGTGGGGTTGAAGGGCCAGAGATTTAGCTCAGTGGTTCTGGTACCTCCCTAGCAAGTACAAGGTCCCTAGTTCGATCCTGGGAACCACAAACAATAATACCAGGTGTGGTGACTCACACTCACCACCAATCAGTACCACATACCACAGTGCCGGGCATGGTGACTCATGCCTGTAATCTCAGCACTCGGGAGGCAGAGGCAGAAGGATTGCTGTGAGTTTCAGGCTTGCTTGGGCTACATAGTGAGCTCAGGGCCAGCCTGAACTACAAAGTGAGACCCTGTCTCAAAAAAAAAAAAAGTGGGGGGTTTGAAGTATTGCACTGTCCCTGTAATATGATGTGCTGTAACTACAGGTAGTAATAACAATAAGTCATATAGTCATAATGTTAAATTAAAGAGGCCAGTGCAAGGAAATAAATGTTACTCAGAAAAGACAAAGCAATGCCTCTGATCTTACAGGATGGTAAGAGAACTTCAGATAATTCACTGTATCAGACTGATTCCCTTGTCCCTCTCTTTCTCTCTTTTCCAGTGTCCCCCACCCAAGCAAGTTTAAGTAATTGTTTCTAGTTAATATATTCAAGGACCAAGTGGAAGAACCAGAAGTAAAAGTTGCAGCAGAGAGGGTAAGGGTCTCTAGGTGCTCGGACATCAGGAATTGGCTAAGCCTCTGAGACATTATTTTACGCCATGAAACTGGAAGGGCTGAGAGTTTGGGAGAGGTGATATTGAAGACCATCAGATCATCTCCAGGGAAATCTAAGTACTGCCCCTGCAAAGTCCATCATGATGACTGTTCCCAAACTGTATCATTAGAATACAATGAAAGAAACTTCCATTTGTACTTTCAGTATCCTTCAAACACCCCTGTGGAGACTCAGGACATCACTGAGCACACACTTGATGTTCTGTCTAAACAAGGTGTGGCTGTGACAGTACAATTGCTTTAGTCACACAGATTGTGAAACAGCAGTGACATCCATGAAAGGATAATCTCCAGATTTACTGAGATGAAATATATTTTTTTCTGAACATACTTGAAACTGGGTTGTGTTTCAGTCAGTCACGTGGCTTCCTTCTGCTCAAAATGTTCAGCAAAATACACCACCGTTGGTATTACCCTGAGTGCTCTTCAACAAATACAGCAGTGCTTAGGTTACCGCAAGATTGCAAGAATGGAGGGCTGGAGATTTAGCTCAGTGGTTCTGGCACCTGCCTCACAAACACAAGTCCTGAGTTCGATCCTGGTAACCACATAAAACAATACTGGGTATGATTACTCATGCCCACTAGCAATCAGTACCATATACCACAGTGCCAGATGTGGTGGCTCACGCCTGTAATCCCAGCACTTGGGAGACAGAGGCAGGAGGATTGCTGAGTTTGAGGTTTGCCTGGGATACATAGTGAGCTCAGGGCCAGGCTGAACTACAAAGCAAGACCCTGTCTTAAAAAAAAAAAAAAAAAAAATAATGGAAGTTCCAGACCAGAGATTTAGCTCAGTGGTTCTGGCACCTGCCTAGCAAGCGCAAGGTCCCTGGTTCCATTCCCAGTAACCACATATAACAATACTGGGCATAATGACTCACGCTCACCAGCAATCAGTACCACGTATCACAATGCCGGGTGTGTGACTCACGCCTGTAATCCCAGCACTTGGGAAGCAGAGGAGGGGGGATTGCTGACTTTGAGGCTTGCCTGGGCTACCTGCTGAGCTCAGGGCCAGCTTAAATTACAAAGTGAGACCCTGTCTAAAAAAAAAAAAAAAAAAAAAAAAAAAAAAAAAAAAAAAAAAAAAAAAAAAAAAAAAGAAAGAATCGAAGTTCTATCTGTTGTACTGTTGGGTGGGGCTGGAGTGTAAGAGAAGAATCCTTAGTGATTTGGAACTCACTGACAGCAAAATTTAGAAGTTATTTTTCATGTAATTGTGAGTCTTCCAAAAAAGGGAACAAAAAGTACAATTATCTAATGAACAAAAAAAAGTCCCCAAGTGACACCTTCTTCTATAGAAAGAGAGAGTTGTATAGGGCAGATTCCAAATGATTTATTACTTGAAGTTACTAGGAGAACTGTGTTTATTAAAACCTAGCCCTATAATCTGTATCTTCTACCAGTAAGATTATAATAAAGGAATCTTTCCTAACCTGGCATCTTGTTATTAGTGGTTTCAGTGAATGATTTGGCCTAATGGGACCTACAACCAAAAGGGCAATTTAAGATGTAAAAAACAATTTGCACCTGCTTAGTTCAAATTCCATTGGTCATATCAAACTTGATTGTTTAAAGAGGAACTTGAAAAGAGATTAAACACCAAAGGTACTGTGTCAGTTCTTTTGACAAACTAAATTTGATACATAAACAGAAAATTATTGCTGTTGAAACATAAGAACTGAAATGGTTATGGAGATGTAGTTCATTCATCCATAGATAACTGGAGGTGATAAAGACTGCATTCTTATCTTTGCTGTTGATGAAACAGACTTTAAAGAGTTCAATAGGCCACTGAGATTTTTGTACTTAACCAAGGCTAAAGCAAAGTTGTACTAGTCTCTAAAGCTAAACATCAATTTGGTAAAGAATCTAGGAGTCCTTCTACTTTCTCTACACAGGCACCAGCTCTTAGCTTGCTACTCCTATGTTATAAATGTAGAAAGCTTCCATGTGTTGGAGATTAGGGTAAAATAAGCCAAGAAAATCATAAAGTGATAATCTTTTTATTTGAAAACTATCTGGCAACAGTATTCTGGAATTAGGAGAGATATGCATATCACACTGAAGTAAGCCTGTTTTTACTGACGCCTGAGGTCCTCCTCAATCTGAGCAGACTATCTGTTGACCCAGAAAGACACTGGGGTTAGAGAAGGGATGGGCTTTGTAATGGAAGCACTTTTAAACCAGGATTTTCTGACCATGTATCTGTCTAGAAATGACTTACATTTTTAAATTGCTATACTTCATGTAATCTAGTACCAGCAAGGCCACCTTCCTCGTTGGCCTCTAAGCAGCCCTGGAAGTCTCCAGTTTCTGAGCCACTTTCTGCACTCTGTAAGAGCTGCTGTACCCCTCTATTCTTCCAATGCAAGGTTCAAAACCCTACTGAAGACTGAAATGATGCTTTTGTTACCATATTTACTTTTTCTGGCTCACCTGGTTGTTCAACAAGTACTAATTCTCTAAGGGGGAAAAAGGGAAGGTGATCATTAATGTTTATGAAAGCAAGAAAGGGTAACCAGAGCTCTGCTATTATGTTATATCCTACTCTATCATAACTGCTCCAAAACATCATTATGAGAAATTTAGAGATTTCATTAATAGGAAAGCAGTAATTACAACAACCCCAAATCATAGATGAGTTGTGCAGACCCTACCTTGGGTTAGCAAGGATGTAGGATAACTTTATGTGCTCTCATGAGTAGTGCACTTTGAAGGACTGTAGTTCACAGTCCCAAGGTACTGGGAGCAAATGTCTAAGGTGGAGTTTTCAGTGCAAATCTGTCCAGTTTCCCTTGTTTTCCAGAGGACTCACAACCAAAATGACCGAGCTTCTTCATGGCTGCCAAGGGCACTGTGCGGCATGGTACCTAACAGTGGACCCTTCTCCTGTGGCCACAATTGAGACCACATGCAGAGAGGCTGAGGAAATGCCTGCATGTGGCCCACTGAGGCACTAAACCCAGCAGGACAGCACCACCTCTAGCAGCACCATCTCCACACAGCAAGGCAGGCTCAAGAGGCTTCCTACATCCCTCAGCACTCAGACCTCTTCATAAGCACTACCATTTGCATCATTTTGAAAACTTACACTTAAAAACTCACCATCTAGATTCCATAGTGGCCAATCTTTTGCCATATTTCATATCATATTTGCTAACCTATGTCAGAGAGATCAGAAACCATGAAACTTTACTCCTGTGTGTGAGTGAAGTTTACTCCTATGTAAGGGTAGACTCCCAGACAATGAGGTTCTCCTATGTTATCAAATGCTAGGGGCTGAGAATCCTTAACTTGAAAATCTAAACTATTTTAAAGTTTGGAACCATTTTGGAGAACTGACAGGATGTTAAAAAAGTTTCATATTTTGGAGCATTTATGATTTTTCATAAATGTAGGGATGCTTAAGCAGTAATGTTTATTTACATATTCCAAAATCCAAAAACTCTGAAATCTAAAACACTTCTAGTCCCACACATTTCAGATAAAGGACATTCAACCTGTATAACTGCAACTAAGCACAACAACATTGCTCAAGTAATGAGTCTATATTAAAATTTCAACTGTCTCAAAATGTTTATCACTCATTTAGCTTCAAACTTGAATTTAACCAAAAATCATGTATTTGAGTAGCTGTATTTACATCTGTTAATCTGAAATAATCTCTTTCCTTTTTCCCACAGCTCTGAACGTTCAAATTAATTTGGCTAAATCATCTTAATAGAATGACCCTAATTATCAGTTTGAACTTCAAAAAAAATTTCAATTAACTAAATATGAATTTTCAATCTGCATGCTCATTTATTTATATATTAGATTATTTTTGCTTTGAGAGAGGGTCACACTTTTAGTTCAGGCTACTCTTGAACTCACTATGCAATCCACACTGGCCTCAAACTTGTGGCAATCCTCCTGTCTCATCCTCCTGAGTGCTAGGATTACAGGTGTGCACCACCATGCCTGGCTACAGGCTCTTTTTGAATACCAGCCATTTAACAATTCTGACTTCTCTTCATCTGCTATAGGAATCTACAGGTGCAATTAAAGCTGTAATTACAATTCAAAGTTTGGAACACAGATGACTAGATTTAGTTCTACAGATAATTTCTATAGATATATAATATAGATATACCTGTATATGTAATTTCAAAGAAGTCAACTCTTAAATTTGTAGATGCTTACAATTCTGGCAAGGCAAAGGTAAACTTACCTTAGAAAGTTGGCTAGTGCTCTCTTATTTGTTTAAAAATGGGCATCTGGTTGCAAGCACACTACTTACTAAACACTAACATAAAAGGAGCTCTGTATGTGGCACATGCCAGTTCTGACAGAGACTACTTGCATGAGTATGAGGCCATGGGTCACTTCTCATTTTCCATCTTAAGGCCACAATTTAAGAAGATGAGAAGAAAGAGAATGGCATCTACCAATTACTGATAATGTCTTGGGTATATAAAAGATGGAGAATATATGTATATTATAGCCACTTCATTCAGAAAAGCTATAAATTCATTTCTTCCAACACCATTTCCACTTAGAAAGTTATACTTGTCCTTACTAGAAGGCCAAGGGTAGAACGGTAGAGAAATCATGAGATCAATATTGTCACTTAAAACATAAAAGACAGGCTAGGACCAAGACTGAGCCTTGGAAAAGCTTCCACGGTCCTCTTGAAATGTGTTACAGGACTACGTGTGATCTTTACTAATAATGCTTGTAATGGGTGGGGCTGGAGAAATGAGCTGTTTTGTGAGAACTAAAAGCTGAGAGTCCTGTCCTAAGTTTAAGAATACACATACACGATTCTAACCGAAGACCACAATTGGGAAAGTTTGGGTGGGTAAGTGGAATACTTGGTCCTAGGCTAAAAATTTCAATTATTATCCAAGATATTTAAAGACTCCAAAAAGGTCCCTTGAGATAACATTTCATGTCCTTAAATAAGGACACTAAACTCTCTGAGTCACATTAAAGCTATGTCTATTTGATGCCAAAACAAATGGGGCAAACTGATTAGTTTCACAAAGACGCTTTATGAAAAAACTAAATAGCTACTTGAGGATAAATTTACTTAGAAAAACAAAATTTTCTACCTGTCATTTACTAACTTGGAGGTAATACTACATGCCATATGTGCTATTCATTTTATTACCCACAAGATCCAGCAGCAATTGCTAACATTAACAAAATGTTTCATGTTTAGACAAAAATTAGAATAAAACAAATTAAGAATTGATCACTTCTGATCTGTTAACACAGCTTTCCCACTTCTGGTTTATAAAAATATGCCTTCCACATTAAATATGAATCATATTTAGGTAATATAAGCACAAGATGAAATGATACTCAAAACTATGGTTACCATAATCATAATCTTGCCAGACTGTGCCTAATGATGAGAATGATATAATACTGTATACTTCTATACTGTATACCTCTAAAACTCAATGTTCTCTGCATTACCCTACAACTGTCTTCAAAGAACTATGCATAAAGGAAACAGATTTTTAATAAACCTTGTAAATGAGGCAGCTGATTTTTGAACTGCTAACTGTTCAAGTAAGTCCTTCAGCAACTGCTCGTAAATTTTCTGTGGCTAAGGAGGAATGTGGATAAAGCACATCCTCTGGTCCTCCCTGCCTTGCAGAGCGGTCTATTCCAACTCAGATTCTAGAGCCACACGCAAAGAGAGGAGTTCATGAACTACTGGGCTACTCCAACAGGACTATGGAATCACAAGGCAAGAAACACCCTGGAAAAGCCATCTAGTCCACTTCCTGCTTGTCAGCCAGGATCATATTTTTTAATAACAATAGAGAAATGGCAAGTGAGAAGATGATACACTTATCTGTGTGCAACTGAATTCTTTCCTTATGAACTGAATTCAGGTTGCCAACTTAGTGCCTTAGGGGCAAGACAGGTAACAGGAAAAAGGCTGGGATCTGACTCAAACGGTGGAGAGAGTATCTTGCTAGTTCACAGGTGATGCAGTAACTCAGCTACCAGCTGCCATTGGGATCTAGGCACCAAAAAACTGATTATCCAAATGTTATGTGAAGTCTCCCCAGATTTCATATTTTCAAAAATAAACTGTGGAGTGCAAATAAAATGTTTCTGAAAGCCGAAGCAGCTCTGTTGGACAGGTCTGTGTCCCCTAATCCACATCCCTTACACTTAGCTGAAATTCATTTTCTGTGTGTCTTTGGCAGACATGAAGGAAAGCTGACCACTCTACATGCTTGAAGGTAGTTAGGTATCCAGTTTCAAGTTAGTCCTTTACTTTAAGCTGAAAACCCAGGTCCTTCCACCTTACTACTCAGGGCATGTCTTTTAGGTTTAATTTCATCTAACTCTTAAAACTTTTGATAATCAGTTCTAGAAGTTGATTACTTTTAGAAATTATTCGTTGTAGAAATGTATAGGATCTATATTTTAGAAATCAGAAAACTTTCCTCAATTAAAACAGGACCTGAAAAGCTGGAGTGGCATATCATGTTTCTCCATGTGAAGGATTAATGATCATGAAGACGAGAACTGTTCCCATGTTTATTTAACAATCATGTAGCAAGTGTCTGTTAATCAGGCACTTCAGTCCAAATTGCAGTAAAATTGTTATTTGTGTATGTGCATGTGTGTCTAAAATACAGTTTGAGATGCTAACAATAATTCTTATGTTAATCTAGAATAAATAAGAGTAACAGGGCCATGATGTGGTTCAGTGGTGCCATGCCTGCCTGGCAAGCACAAGGTCCTGAGTTCAATCCCCAGATCTGCAAAAACCAACCAACAAAGCAAAACAGCATTTAAGAAAAAAATGCAAAGAGAAAAATGTTTTTTCTAATTGAAATGTATACTCAATGCATTAAAAGTCTAGAAAAACCAAGAAAGTGAAATCAACAGAAGGATTACCTAGAGACACTTCAGTTACTGACTTTTGATATCCTCTAGATTTTTTTCTCAAGATGCTCACATATACATTCATTATTTTGTTTCTATTTATTTAAAATTTTAGTTTAGAAGAGCATATGTATAGTACAGAAAGTTCACATTCCTTGTGGGAAGTTGGTGTGTGCACATTACACATCTCAATTCCTTTTTTCATCCCTTTTCTCTTCCTTCTCTCTCCTTCTATCCCATCCCTTGATACTCTTCCCTTTTTCCATGCATCTTTGGACAAATTTAGTCACATGTCCATTTTTACTTCTGCATGAATGGAATCCTATAATATATATTATTTTACAACTCAAAAAAACTTTCCACCTTAGTCATTTAGTCATTATCCATATTATATATATATATATATATATATATATATATATATATATATGAACACATCAAAATGTTTCTGTCATTCGTAACCCTGACTTTTTGTTCCTTTATTCCACTCATTTATCAGTCAATACAGACTTTGTTAGTTACCTGAGCTTTATTTGTAACAAATCTTAATCTGGTATAGCAAGTTTCCCTCTTGTCATCCAACATCATTCCCTATTACTTGGCTATTCGCCCTTTCACTTAGCTTGTCAAACTGCATGAAAAAGCTCTGCTGGGAGTTTGAAACTTTGAATTCATACACAGATCAATTTGGAGAAAATGAATATATTTCTGATAGTAACACGTCTCACATCTAACATAGTAAATCTTCCAATTATTTTCCAGAACTTCAATGTCTTTCAGTAAAGTTAAATTAAAAAAAAATTCTTGCATAGTTTGAGTTTATTATGAAGTTCTCTAGTTTTTTACCATTATGGTTGTAAATATTATCTTCTAAAAGCTACATTTTTACACACTTAATGTGTACAACACTCTTTGATATGTATTGAAATGATTACTACAATTAAGCTAATTAACACATTCTTCACCTCATGTAGCACATTTTTTTTTTTGGTAACAGAAATCGAACTCAGGACCATGTGCTTGCTAGGCAGGTACGCTCATATAATAAGTTTTTAAACGCAGTATGAATAAAAAAATCTATTCTTTACAAATTTCAAGTATCTAAGTACACCATTAAGAGTCTCCACATAAAATTCCTTATCGTGTAGGGCTGGTGGACTTGTCCAAGATTAGTTGACCACACAGGCCTGGGTTTATTCTGGGCCTTTCTTCTGTTTTATTAGTCCGTGGGTCTACTTTTACACCGAAATAAAAGTTTTGGTTCATTAATAATTGTTAATAACTAATTAATATATATATTCATGTAGATTATTATATATGTCATTTACTAAAAAAGAAACTTTTTGCTTATTTCCAATTTTCTTTGCTAGTGTTCTTTTTGTCCCCTTCTATCTTCTTGTTTGAGCTGGGAATTCCAGTACAGCACTGAATATTGTTGCTGGTAGGCATCTACTTGGTACTTCTGATAATCAAAGGAATAGTTTAATTTTTACTAGAAGAATATTTGTTCCCTTTTTGTGGACATAATTCTGATTTTCTAAAATTACTTTATTATGAATGGTAGTTGCTATTTTTGTATCTAATTAAATTGTTATATATATTGTTTTACATATATAGTGAAATTGTTTTATATCTATATCTTATTTGTTAACACTGTAAATGCATGATTCTGTTTTGTACATTGCCAAATTTGACTTATTAAAATACAGTGTAGGGTTTCTATTTTTATGTTTGAGTGAGACTGACTTGTAATTTTTTTCCCTCCTA